>CALYLW010000843.1:0-102500 GCA_944989445.1 Ampullaceana balthica
ACTAATTATTCAACTTCCCGTGCAGGTAGAAGCATGAAACTTTGTGAAGTAGTTGAGTACTATCCCGCGATGGTAACAGGGGAAACAAATATTTAAAATTATTACACCGGGGGCCGGGGCCCAAATGTACATTTTTCGCCTTATATGAGCTAAATAAAATGTGTTTAAACTTTAGATTTGTGTAAATAAGTTTTGACAAAAATTATGAAATAAACTTGATGGAATATATTAAAATACCATTGGGCATTGCAATTATATTGTTCATTCTTTTGGTCCCCAAATCTTTTTTTCGTAAACGTTTAAGAAAGTTAACCATTCTATTTCATACGATTTTAAAAAAAACAACAAATATTGACAAACCAATATATCCATCTTGATCCTGATTACAATAAACCGTTGTTTTGAAATTTACATGTTACACCAGTACTACCTCAAGATCATTCTTTTAGTTTCTTTAAGCCTTACAATTATTATTTTATCATCTCTCGGCCATTAAACTTTGATTAGTTTTTGAGTAAGCTCCCGTGGATTCTAGCATTATTTTCTTTTAGCGTCACTTAATAGGGTCTAGGCCCTTAATGCTATTTTTAAACGTGTGTTAAATAAAATGTATTTTAAACAATTACTACTCGGTATATTGATGAATTATTAACCAACTTTGATGTAAATGAAATTAAACTTATATCGGGAAATACACTCCAAACTTCTGTTCCTTTGGGATGGGGCCCAAAAGAATTGTTTTCGTAAAATATTAAATATTTAATTCACAGTTAAATTTTAAGCAAATTTAAATAAATATAGACATGAATCTCCATAATGACCTAGATTTTAATCTTCAGGACTTATGAGTGTTTCCACGGGGACCTTTTATGTGATTTTATTCCCCATTTGATATTACACGCCTTTGAAAATATTGACAAACAAATATATCCATTTGATCCAGATTGAAAACTATTGGTGTTTTGAATTTGTGATACGCGGTTTTTCAACGCTAAATAAAATCCCAAATTTTCCCCTACTAGGCACAGGTATTTTGCTAGTATAGTATATATATACTGTTGAAATTTGTGTAGCTACAACAAAATTTATTTAATTATATGTTAAAGTAGCACATACCATATATAATATGGTAAGATGATGACAGGCAGTGTAATATAAATTTGGGTAAACTCATCGATAGTGTGACATGATTGTCTAGTGTTTGTCTGAATGTTCTTTGCTTGTTTGTATGCTTGAGAATGCAATTTTGAAGATAACAACTCTTGATAGCCGTTTTACGAATACGTGTACTATAATTAGACCTACTAATTAGTCCGAAAAAATATGTATGGGGCTACGTGCGCGGTGTCACGGCATCCCGAGAGCTCTAGTTTAACAACTACATAATAAATACATTTAAAGTAATTTACATTATCTTTTAAGAGTATACAGAAAAATATTACTGAAAATGTTTACATTAAATATACATATATAAAGAACAGAATAACCATTTTTGAAATATGAAGTAATATATTTATTATGAACAGATGCTGCTTGTAGTCATGTTTTCTAGCATCTCCCTAGTGACATTTTCACACTTATCAAACAGTTATTTGTTGAACTGTTGTTAGCTCTGCTAGAGATTTTAGTTTAAAGCAAATTTTAGTTAGAAAGAATATTAGCTTTTATGCTTGCCCTTGTTGCATTGTAATTTTTATCAACATTTTTTAGATCAGGGAATAGATAAACACCAAGATTTAGACAGTTCTTATAAGGTCAATACCTCGCAGAAAGTCATCCCCAATCCACTTGAGTCTATAATGGCTGCGACAGAACTCATTTATGTGACATAGCTACATATTCGAGACATTAGTACAACACATCTCTTTCCGTTCTCGGGAGGCAGCAAAAAACAACATGCATATTGGTTTGATGCCGACTGGGTTACAATGAAGCCCATCAAGGAGACAAAGAGAAAATCCCTTTTGGACTAAAAAGCTTCCTCAGGACCTTGCACACTGCAATATCTCAGAAACATAAAAAACACAGCCCGGAAGTCTGCACGTTTTTGCTCCTACACATATTTGGTGGACCTCTGTATAAGCATTCAATCGGCTGCCAATCATAGAGATATAAAAACATGTATGAAAGCATAATAAAGGACACTGACCCCACAATATAATATTTAGGTCCAATTAAGTCAAAGAGAGGCGATATTATCACAGAAGGAGACTAGCAGATGCTGCGGTGGATTGAGAACTGCCTAGAACTCTTCGCAACACATAACGTAGTAACTGACTCTGTCCTAGAGGGAATGCCAGATCTACAAGTTCTAGATCACCTTGATGTTTCAAGAGCTTTATAGGAGCTTAGTAGGGCTATTGATAATCTGAGTAATGGGAGAGCTTCATGTAACGATGATCCTGCTGATGTTCTTAAGTACGGCAAGCCAACTGTACTGAAGCCTCTGCACGAACTGATATGCGAATTCCGGGACATCCCACGGGCTTTGCGTGACACCAAAAAAGTCACTCTTTACAAAAACAAGGGGATCGCAGTGGCTGCAATAACTATTGTAGCATCTCCCTAATGGGTATAGTTGGAAATGCCTTTGCGAGAGTGGTTCCTGCACGCCTGCAACTTCTGGTAGAAAATGTCTACTCGGATTCACTTGGTTTTCGGGTTGGCATGTAAACCATGGACATGATTTTCTACCCTTCGACTACAAAAGAAATCTCGGGAGCAACAGAAAGCGCCCTTCGGTGCATTCATAGACGTAACAAAGGCAGTTGGCATTTTCATCCGCAATGGTCTGCTACGTATACTGGAAAAATAAGATGTCCGCCTCAGCTTCTCAACCTCATCGAGTGCTTCCACACCAACATGCACAGCACAGTGCTCTTGAATGGTGCCAGCTCTGAACCATTCACAGTTAGTAGCGGAGTCAAACAGGGCTGCCTACTGGCTCCAACACTCTTTGATATCTTCTTCTCGATGCTATTGCGACATGCTTTCGAGGACTGCTCCGAGAGTATGAACAGTCAAACCAGGCCTGATGGAAGCCTATATAACATCAGACGGCTCAATGCGAAGAGCAAAATGAAAACTGTTTTAATGAGAGAGTTGCTCTTCCCGGGTATCGCAGCTCTTACCTCTCACACAGCGATAGGACTCGAACAGCTGGTCAATACGTTATCAGAGGCATGCAAGGTTTCTGTTTTAAGGTTAGGCTCAAAAAGGCCATATTGTGAGACAAGGCACAGACTGCCTCGTAGTATTCTCAATTGAGGGAAACACCTTAGATGTTTCAATGATTTCACCTACTTTGGCAGTAACATCACACGCATACTTTCCTTGAAAAAGGAAATAAAAACCGGAATCGCTAATGCCGCATCGTTAATGGCTAGACTAAATTAAGAAGTGTGGCAAAGTGCACTGTGTGCTCAGCACACACCTTTATGGCTGCGAGTACTGGACGACCTACGCCAAGCATATAAAACCGCATAACATCTTCTACTTACGAAGCTTTCGTAGCATTCTACACATCAAGTGGCAGAATAAAATCTTCAATCTGGAGGTACACAGAAGGCGCAATATGCTGGGTATGCACTCAATCCTTAGTGAGAGGCACCTGAGGTGATTGGGTCATGTCCATAGGATGAGATCAGAGCAAAATCCAAGAGACATGTTTTACTTTGAGCTGGCAACTGGTGTGAGGAAAAGAGATTGCCCAGGCCTGCGCTTCAAGGCCGTCTGCAAAAAAAGACTTGTCACTGGCGCAGATGGACCATAAAACGTGGTAGACCATTGCCGATGAACGCACCTCGTGGCGGGCAAAAATAACTAAAGGCAGTTGCGGCAGCATCCCTCACAGCTAAGTGTAAAGAGAGAAGGCCAGGAGAAAGGGGAAGTGGGTAGAGTAGCAGGAGTAAACTCCATTATCCCTTGAGGGCGGATGAATGACAATTTTTTTATTTTTGGAAACATTTTTTTTTACTCTGACATAAAAAAATGGAATTTTCAACATATGTATTTCCTTCAATGAGAGAGGTGTTAAAGAAAACGTCCGATCTCATAATTGAAACTGAATTGCTGATTACCTTTACAAAGTAATTGGTAAAATATGCCGTAGCGTCACTACTTGTACCTTTTACCAGCAGATGTATTTTTTGTGTTAAATGTGTTAATTGTTACTTTGTTACAATTGAATCTACAAGGTTCCATTGTGGTAAAATAGTGTGGTAAAGATTGCAAATATTTTGCCACTGGTAGATGGCCGAATGAATAAGTATTTTTTTCCGAATACTGTTTGAAAAATTTGATTGACATTTTTTTGGGTTTACTTTGACTACGTTTAGAATTATCACTCGCAAGCTCAGTCACCGAAAAGCAGCAACAGCAGGTTAAAAAAAAATCCAATTAATTTTTAAAAAGTCACAGAAAAGCTTAATTATTTGTAATAGCCTGGTAAATGGAAAAAAAATTACAATCAGACTGCCAACGAAGAAAGATTTAAATATCACCTTTGTGTGGTTTGTTTCAATAACTGAGGTACGGGACAAATAGAAACAAAAAGTGCATCATCGAAATACGTCACTTCCTGCCAAATTAGACTTTTATAATTTTATATTTTATGTTTGTGGCTTTTTAATTTTTAAAAAGAGATAAAAGTTTTAAAGGAAATTAATTTAATTTTTAAAGATCTTATCAGAATTTCGGAATCAAGGGTTACAAATCTGTATCAATCCGACAAAGTCGGAATAGCTGAAAAATGATAATATTATTTTGAAGTCAAGAGGGATTCTAACTATTAAATAAATTTTGGCTACTTCTTTTTATTGAGTTATCAGCTGTAATTTTTATAAATACTACAGGTAAAATCAGTAAAAAAAACATTTCTCAGATTGTGAAAAGAATCAACATGGTTTGATATTTAATTAATTATAATTTACTAAGGAGTAGATATACATATAAATAGAAGGTCAACAGAGAAATGACTGATCTTTACTTTCCAAAATTCATATGCAAACAACAATATGTCTCATTACAGGGAATCATTTTTATTTTTTAAATTTATGCATTTCATTCTGAATTTTGTTTAGAACTTTTCATGTTTTGTATATAAACATTTGATTTTGTTCAAATTTTGTATCACAAAATTGTATGTTTCTTAAAGTTTATTTTATTATTATTTTATCAAGTTCTATTTTTTTTAAATCCAATCTCTTGAAAAAAAAATATGATAAAACTAATTGAAACGATTAGTTGTGTGGATCGCCTGGTTCATGACTGGCTATTTTATGGGGTCAATAGTTCCCCCCTCTTTTGACTATATCAATTAAATTAAGACAAAAACTATTTATTTGGCGTACTGATGCCTATAAAATATTTATACTAGAAAAAAGTCATGCTTTAAAAGGGCTGTAATTTATCTCAGGAAATTTTATAAAATATGTTTCAATTAAATAAAATTAAATCAAATTTTATTAACTTACATTAAACTTATTTATGTCGTATGTGATTTTATAGTGTTATATTCTGGTCTCATCTGTTCAATTTATTGTTCACAAATAGGAATCTTTGAATTTTTAAAAGAAAATTAAGTTTAAAAATATGCAAATTGTTAAAACTGTATGTCTTGTTATTATTTTTGTTGGATACCAAATTTGTCGCTTCTGTTTCATGAGCGACAGAAGATTTTGTACAAGTCAAATATATTTTCTAAATTAATTTAGGGGGGTTGTCATGCCTTTAAAACAGTTGTGCCTATTCCCAAGGCTGCGGCCTGGTACCGGACAATAGAGCAAAGAGTACCTGGCAGCCAAGAAATATAAAATTATTTTCCTTGTTTTTATTGAGCTGCATTTTTCACGGGATTATACGACTTTCCAAAATGAAATTCCTTGGAGTAGTTTTAAAAAAAAATATTAAAAAATAAAAATCGAAAAAATAAAGGCATTATATGAGAATCATATATTGTCGCTAACCGTATTGCTAAGGCTGAAAACCATTCACTTTCGATAAAAACGTAATCTTGCCGGCCACTGAAGAAATTTGATGTAAACTCTCAGGAAAGGTTGTTATTTAAAAGATAACACATATGTCTTTTTTGGCTAGAACTGTGACTTGAAGCATATGAAAATAGCCGTAGAAATTAAGGCACGATTGACGATTGATGAATCAATATGGTACGAACTGCAGAGATATTGACACCAATGCAATACTATTTGTGTCTGTGCAATATCTTTAAAAGAAGTATATCCATGATAATTCATGTGCACTATCTTTACCGACCAACACCACAAGAGCAGAACTATTCAAGTCACTGGATCGTTATATAGCAAGACAACTAAAATTGTCCTTATGTTTCGACACATGCATACAGTACCGCTATGACTGACTGCCTTAACTATTGGGATTAAGGAGGTTGTGCCTGAGAGTGAATCTACGCATTGCGTCACTCACATGAGTATGTTGGCAAGTCAAAAAAATGTCACGGGTATTTAAGTGTATTGTCGATGTCGTTAAATTTATTAAATCCATCAAAGCACACGCCTTTAACTCGCGAAAGCTAAATATCAATAAATTGTTAATGAATTGATCCGGGAGTTAGTTGATAACAAACCAGGTGAATCTAGTATGTCTATGCACGATGGTCAAACCGCTGGAGATTACAAATGACGACAGTTGAAAACTTCGAGACAGCACCTTGCCGCTGTTCATGGAGGATAATCCTGAGATTGCCATCATGACACTTACATCTCTTGACAGCAACCAAAACAACAAAAAACAAAAATAAATAAACTAAAAGCAACACACTTCGAGTGTCATTACAACCAGATGGAACGGTCTCGTTGCAGATGAACAATTGCAATGTATTAAATGAATTAGCATTCTAGTGGTTTTAAAACGTTAAACAATTTTATATTTATTTTATTGCGTAAGTGCATTTATTTTATTACACCATTGAATTTTAATTATTAAATCAAAACAATATAAAATATTAAGAAATGAACGTCCAGCCCTCCCATACCCAAAACTCAGTGGACCGCGTTAAAATTTTCAAACGGTGACCGGACCGCGGTGATAAAAAGAGTGACCACTGGGGACCACTGCTTAAAAATGACATCTTGGGAAATATATCATGTTATACACGCTTACAAAATTGCGTTATGAAGATTAACTACAATTCAATATGTAAAATTAAAAATGACATAAGTGTAACACTGCAGTTCAATTTGTCAACAATCGGTTAACACGATGTTAAAAGGTCAAGCTACCTAAAATTTAAAATACGCTGTAATAGCATTTATCTTTAATACTTATACTTATCTCATATCTAGTCTCTTTTTATAACATTTACTAGATAATAAACATTAACGATTTGTTATGAAAGATAGAATGATGATTACCTGCGATATTTCAACCCTTTTTTTCTAACGACTCTAGAATAAATTCCTCTACTGAGTACACACACAATTCTCTAAACTATACCTACACAAACGATAGCGTTATTAAACATAACACAAGGCTTTAAAAAATAATTTTAAAAAAAGATTATAGTCATTACATACCACTGAGGATTTGATAAGAAGTTTGATGATAAGCGTAAGGTCAAATGTTTTCCTATAATATGTTTCATGTGCAACTTTTTTAATTCACTATCAGCATTCATGAGCCTGATAATGAAGTCCTTTATACAGTGGCCTGACGCTTTCCGCGCTGTGTAGCCACAGTCGGAAGATTATGTATTAAAAACTTGAACTCGTTCATATTTTGATTTGCGATCGAGTTCATGAGTGCATTTTAAACGCTTGTGATGTTAAAGCCAAAGTTTGTCTTGAAATCTCTTACAATGAAAGTGTCCGTATTGCTATCTCATCTCATCTCTGATACAGTCACTTTAAGATCACGACGGAATGCTATGGCAAGACTTCGGCTACATCGGCCACACTCAGAAAAATATAGTGGGTAAACAGCTATTTAGTAGTCATTACATGCAAAAGGCGTTTCCCGTTCGTTGGGCAGCTAAGTTATTTCTAGTGTTGTATGCCTTATGCCTTTTACATTTATTTGAAAACAACCAGTTATTGTGAAAATTGGCCCCTAACACCTATACATGGGCGATCGTTCAAGTTACCTTACTGTCGAAAGGGGGTGGCCTCTACGGGGCTCGGCAGATGAGTAAGGTCGTGGGGCACGGACCTGACCGTGACTCGGCGGCCTGAAACTAACAACTCCCGGCAGGCAATGCCAAAGTCCGATATGTTAGGTGTTAGGTGCTAGTCACATATGATTACAGTCGCTGTACGGATCTTAGACAAAGCATCTTAAATGCATTGTCGATGATGAAAACCAAAGTACCCGTTGAGGGTCGGGTAAATCCTAAGCGACCGTTTCGTCCCCCTCAATTTTACTAGCAACGCTATTGAGCGGTGCCGGTTTAGGGCCAGGAGCGCCAGTACGGATTAGCAAAAGGAACCGCGAAGAACGCAGCGGTCGCCAGCTCTGAGGAAACCTTCCAGTGGGGGTTGCACCCTAGGTAGGTCGTTGATGATCCCCCGCATTGCGGCGATCCTAACCATTGAGACTCGTATGCTTTGCCGGGGTGGCGCCGAAGTGGTAGCGGGTCATAGTAAGGCAATTCCACCCCTCCTTGTGAGGTCAACTTAGTGGGAGGCATCCTCGACTTCCTGTCTTAGATGCCCAGGTGGCCGCTTCAGAAGCGACCGCTCCGGGGGGGTTTTCCCAGCTGTCAACGTCCTTTTCTGGGGGAGGGGGCCAGATAGCTGGGAGGGTCTTCCAGGAAGACCCATGAAGAGCACTATGCTCGGGGCTTCTGATTTTCTTCCACATGTAGGATCATTAGTTACCTCAAGAGCCCAGCCTATCACTCGTCACCTTGCCCAAATGATGGCTAGAGAAGTACTAGAGTCATGTAACACAGTTCATCTAGCAGGGGCTTAGAACGTCCAATTATGGACCTGGGAAATATTTTTGAAAAACTTGAGCCATGAAAAGAGAGAGAGTTCGCAAAGAAAAAAATATTCCCAATTAAGGCAATGCGTTAACGCAGAGATGATTATTTGGCATTAGATTGTTATGAGTAGAAATGCTTAGGGTTCAAACAACCATATTTATAAATCTATTGTCTTAATCATGTTTTAGCTGATAAACAAAAAGATTACACAATAACTTAAGCTTACATTATTAAAATTCTTAAAATGATCTTTAAAAATTGTCAGTTATTATTAGTAGTCCTAAGTCATTATTTATGTTCAATTATTTAATTTTGTATTTAAATAGCTGAACATTGCCAAAAGTATTTATTATCAATAGGGGTTTGTTACCTTATTTTAAATTAATGTTCCTAGCTTTTTATGTGTTTTACTATGATATTTAACATATATTTTACAAAAATGAATCACGATTTTTAATTTTATTAATTTTTTCAACAGGGAAGTTTAATTAAGCATTCAAAAAATATTGGGATACCTATTTAGATATTTAGTTCATAATGACCTAAACTTTACTTCTAACAGTTGTTTGTAACAGCATTTAATATACGTTTTATTTAAAACGTTGTTTGTAGTGGATACAATCTCTTAAGAAAGAGAACTATGACTTTATCACTAATCTTAATGATTTGGCAATACACGTACACATCTTACAATGAGTGTATATCTCATATATTTTATTAGCATCAAATGGATATAAATATAAGTATGGTTTAGTATCTAAAAAAGAAATGAAAAGCCTAAGTTAATTTTTACGTTACTATAAACACAAATTCCAACTACATCTTGTGTGTGAGAAAATATATTATGAATATTTTAAATTTTTCGTTTATGAATTTTAATATTTAAAATCCAAAAATTATTCAAGCTAGTTCTTTAAGTATTGATGTATTACATTATGCCAATATAAGATAAAGTAAATGCAATTGAATAACATAATGCTGTTGATTTCCAAGTGTTTACTACGTCTTAAGAATTAATTAAACTTTTAATAATAGCCGAAAAAAAATAAGAAAAAGATTTATTTTCTCTGCTTATGATTATAAAATATGTTACAAATGTCAATGTGAAAAATGTCTTAAAAGGCATGTCACTACATCTTGAATCGCAGTATGGCCAGAAAGACATGGTGTCAGTTCTTTTTTTATAAGGAACGAATGTATATAAGAAGGATTTTGGTGGAATCACGGCACTTCACATAGCATCATCAATTGGTGACAGAGACAGAATTGTTCAGCTTATTGAAAAACGATCATATATTTAATGAAATTACGATTAATAAATGTATGTCACTTCACTATGCATCACAAATTGGTCAATACATTGTTGTGAAACTGCTTTTTATAAAACGGCTCCAATGTTGATGAGAAAGAACGAAATGAAGCTGCTATTTTGTTGATTGCAAATGGAGCCGCTGTTAATGAAACCAACAGTTCTGGTTTGACAGTCTTAATGATAAGTGCAGAAGAAGGTTTAAAAAACATTGTAAAATTTCGTTGTGATAATAAATCAGAAATTGACTACAGAAATAAAAATGGTTGGCCTTCATTTATTAGAGCATGTCACAACGAACATAACAGCACAGTTGAATACCTTCTCAGTATTGGAGCACTAACCAGAGTAAAAAAATATAAATGATTTAACTGCTCTTATGAATGCCAAACAGTATAGACTCACACATTGTGAAATTACTAATCAATAAAGTTGAAGACAAAATAGAAGAACAAATCTGGATTAATAGCTTTAGTAATTGCATATTTTTATGGATACTTATATATTATTAAAATAACAATAGCAAAAAACTTTAACAGTAAAAAGAATGATAAACATTTGTCCAAACCTTTGCATGTTGCTTTAAACAACAGAAAAAAAACAACTGATGTTCCATAATTTTTATTTGAGAATGGATCAAACATTAATGATATCAAAGAAAATGAATGAGATGCTATAATGACATATATAAGAGACAAGTTTACGAAGTCAATGAATTGACTGTCAAAACTAAATCCTGTCACACATCTATCGAAAACAAAATGCTGTTGCAAATACATCGAACAATACATTTACTTGATAAAAGAAACATTTGGAATAAAAATACAAGTGAAGTGTTGCAATTAATATCATTTTAGCACTGTTCAAATCTCAATATCTCAAGTAAGTTGGTTTCTTTTTAATCGTGTTATCTGTTTATATTAACTTAAACTGTATTTCTTAAAACATTTTATCCAAGAATCCGCTTTTCTTTTTTGCATAAGTTTAATAAATCAGCAACAATAACGTTTGACTCTGGAATACAACAAGGAAATGTGTTAGGACCTCTTCTATTTTAAATGTATAAACAGTATTCACTCTACAATATCTCAACTGGAATAAAAGTTAGGTTTTTTGCTGATGATTGTATAATCTAAATCAGTGATTCTCAACATTTTGAGGTTCAAGGACCACTTGAAAAATGTGTGTCTTAGCCACGGACCACTACTGGAAATTATTTTACTGCTGTGCTGGAAATTTATATGAAATTATACTTTTATATAACTAGTTACTATTATACATATTATGTTAGTTAGTAAAACTATACTAATATGCTTCGATTTGCGTGCTCCCAAAAAATATTGAACGGAAAAAGTTTGTAATGGGTTTCTTTTGTAATGAACAAATGTCACTTATACTAGTCTTATAGTTATGATGTCTTATTAATTTCGTATTGCTTGCTATAATACAAAGTTAAGTCAAAAACAATAGTTAGTATTAGTAAGACTACTACATTAGTTCATTTAGTACGAGAGCTGAGCTTGCACATTTGAGCACAGCGCATCCAAAGTGGGATAATTCTTGAAAGACTCCATCGCATACCATTTTCAACTTCAAGTCGAGACGATGTTTTGTCTTGATTGTAAACAATGCAGTAAATCCACATTCACAAAGATATGATATTGCAAAAGGTAAAAGTTTTTTAGGCTTTCTGAGACAGTTCGGAGTACTACAAATTTTAATCAACCTCTCTTTCTGATGCAACATATTCACAGTAGTATCACTGGTCACTTCAATGAATTGGTTTAATTTCGATAGTAGTAACTTCAATGTGTACAAGAAACTGACTGAAAACACACGAAAATCTCTGAACGTTCATATCACAAAAGTAAAATTAAAATTGATCCAGGAGTGATTGAAAATGGTCATAAATCAAGTTTATCAACAGTTAATTATTGATTATTGTCACTCTCAGTCACGAAGTGTCTGCTTTCAAGACAAAGCTTGATCTTTTTAAAGCAAGATTATCTCAAGGGAACTTTCACATGTTTAACCAATTGTATGAATTAACTGAGAAACCAGAAAATGCTGAAGATTAATTAAATGAGTCCGCTTTCCTTGTAGGGATTAATTAAGTTTATTAATTTCTTCAAAAATGTCACCCAAGTAAGCCAGAAAAACAACCCATAACCTATTTTTAAAATAATCAATAAGCGTTGATTTTTTTACCACGTTTTTATTAACTCGCTTTCGTGGGGCGGGTGTTTGGTATAAAAATTAAAGATTTCTAATTTAGAAGGCAAAAGAGAGATCTATAAGTGAGAGTATGAGTGAGCTGCATATGTTAAACCTCGTTTTTAGTCGTATAAAATCAAAGCACTTGAACTTACAAGTTTTACATTATTTTCTTCTTTTTAGTCCGCTTGTAAAAACGTGGTTTTTAAAAATCATTTTTTTACCTTTATTTATTTCTCCAAGAAACTCTCTCACAGCATAACACAATTCAAAGAGTCAAAACACCCCCCTCCCCAAATAACCAGACTTTTTTACCTATGCAACTTGTATAGCCACCTATAGTGATTGTCTGAAAGCATTTTCATTGACTTTTTAGCTTGTCGTATGCAGGACTTCTGACTATCAAGTGAATTTTTTAATGAATCACACAAATTATTCTACTTGTTTCTTCGAGCAGATATTATCAACTATTTTTAAAACGTCCTCTGAGTTAGGCAGGTTTCATCGCTTCATTTGCTAGAATTTGCGTGCATATTTTACACTTTCTGCGTTGATGATTTGCTATGACGCATATAAAATCCAAGCGCAAAAACTCTTCATCATTTCTGTCGTATGGCGATTTGTCTTTTTTTTTCTTCTCTCTGAAACTGCATATTATTAAGACACATATTGTGAGGATGAGTATGATGAATAATCATTGTTGTCCTACTAATGTTCGGTTGTTTTCTTTATTAGAAATGTATCCTTGTGTTAAATCAATGTAATTAATTTTTTACTTTAATAATTGTAAATATAAATGTAAGGCTAATTTACTAATCGTTTTCACAACAAAAAAAAATAAAAAATTAAAAACATAAATAAATAAAAATTGTGCATTTCAATACAAAAACTCGATTATAGACATCTAGAATCTAGTGTGACGTCATGTTAAAATGGCTAAAAGTTAACATAGACCGAAAACAGACTTTGATTGGGATAAAAACCACAGTATGTTCCCCTAGCATAATGGAATTCAAGTATGAATTCAAACCTTTCTATATTATATATATTCAAATAAGATGGGATCACGTAAACCGGTATGTTATTGTTGAAACATGGGATCTTGTTTTGGTCGAATCATTTTGTACAAATTTATCTAATATTTGGGTGATATACCAAACCCCATTAATATCCCATTGCTAAAAATATCCCATTTTTCGTGAAATTATTTGTACATCGGATTAAATACTTCAGAATAGATGATTTATCCCAGTGATCCCATTACATTATGGGATCATGTTCCCTGTGAGATATCATTCTGATTTGTTTCAGATTTTCCCGTTCGATCCCGTTCCAAGTCATATTATAAAGGTATAAACCAAATATGGCTAGGTTTTATTAACACACAAGTAACGTGGACTATTAATATGCATATTTATTTATGTTACGGTAAAAAATTGACTATTCATTTTTCTTTTCCTCATAATTTTAAATTTAAAATTATTTTCCCTCCCTTGCACACACACAGTGATTACAGTAAACTTGTAAAGGCTACTTTTTTCAAATACAAATACATATTTTCCAAATAAACGTATTAGCTAAAAACATTTACATATAAGATTAAAAAGAGGCCGCGGCGGGAACCTATTCTATACCTCAAGATAGCGAAGCGAAAATCATTTTTTAACGAAACAAAACAATTGGATATGACTTTACATTTATTCAAATTAAATCGGTGAAACAAAGAAATAAAAATGGGAAAGCACACCATTTAGTTTTCTAGAAAAAATGACACATCGCGCAAGCCTAGAATGTAGTGATCACTGCACACCAAGCGAAGTGTGTTAGTAGCGATTGCTACCATACAATAAAACATTCGCACAATTAACCTAAACTGTCACGTGATTTTATGATTTTTCCCGATTTAAAAAACAACAACAACTAAACCCACTTATCAAGAGTTCTAAAACAGTTAATGAGAGAAGCCAAGAAACGAAACGACAAATGGTTTATATCAACATGGAGTTGAAAAAATGATATGTTATATAAGATGAATTTGGCGTGCGTGTCGCGGGACTTAATTGAAGCATGCCAAGAATGATGATTTCTATGATTTTAAAAATAAAGACTCTATTAAATGGGCCAATGGGGTTAAATCGATTACAAAACAAAGATCTGGGACATTAGAGCATGTTGACAAATTGATTTTGATCTGGATAACAGTAAAATTAGAACAGAACGGACAAAAAATGTTTAAGTTCGTTTTATTTATTAATTTTGATATTAAGAAATTCTTAGATTATTTTATACCACCACGTCAATAAATGTTTTAATATGTAAATAACAAAATGATTTATATTAATGGGAACGGACTAATAATTTTCTCTATATTTCATATAGTAAAAATACGTTTAGTATATGTCCTTTTTGGTTTACGTCCAGATGAAGTGATCGAATTAAGGACGTATACTGAGGTTCAAATGTATAATACGATCATGGTCTTGAAGATATGTTTGCTCAAATTTTAAAACTATTTTCAAGTAAAATGAACTAATAATTAGCGAATATCTTACAAAAATATAATTTAGAATCTTCTAGTTTATTTTACAAGTCTATCAGGTGATATTTAGCAGACTGGAGATCAGTCAGAAAAAAAATTAGATGAGACTTTAAATTTAAAACAATTAAAATCGTCTATAAATTACAAGGACTATACGGAAAATGAACTAACATACGTGTTCAGAACTTTTTATATCATACCCATAAAACGTTATGACGAGAAACACACTCTGTTAATCTCGATACCAACATTTTAAAAATTATTTTACGACTCTATATCCGTTTTTTTTAAAATCGGGATTTACCTCACATAGTCTGACTAACGGACGTTGTTAAGTCTCTATGTTTAGGTGGATTGTACCTTGCTCTCCGCTACACACAACATACACAAGAGATGACACAAGTCTGTGTAACGATGCAATGTTTATTCTACTATAAACAACTGTACAACTGGCTGTCTTGCCTTGACATAAAATACATCTATATATAACGGGCTGTAAGCTCAATCATGCCCTCGGTCCGACCCGACCGCTTCTGGGCGACGTTAAACTCAACTCTGTTTTACTGCAACCCTGCAGCTCCCCGGTCTACCCTGACCGGTCTGACCGCACAACACTGTGCGAACTACACAGCTTTCTGCAACTCCCTGCCCTCGTCTCGACTACTCTCTTATAAACCCCCCCAACTGGTCTCAACTGACCCTGGCGTGTCCTCTGGTCATGTCCCTGACATATCCCGTGTGACCAGAAGTTCACTCAGACATCACTAGACATTATTCCCGTGATAGGAGTTCATACCCGTCAACAACGCCTTGACCCGACTCCAACACTGGCTCACAACAATCTCACAACAATCTCACAACAATCATTCGCAGTGATTCTAATACCCTGACATATCCCACCTCTTCCGTTAGATTCTACTTACGGGTAGAATCTCACAATACACAAAGTCAGGGCATGGAATCACTGCACATCACAATTACAATAATATAATACATCATGAATTATATCTTTAAAAATAATTTTATACACAACATTGCATGAAAAAAAAACAATAGTATATACAACACAGAGCATAAATCCACTTGGTCGTACCTTTATACGACTTCACTAACCCGCAACGTCATTCGAGATGGACAGCCGTCATACTACCACCCCTGAATTACATACTCTATATATACATTAGTGCAAAAAGAAAATATATATACATGTGAAGTCTTAATGCATCTCATTATCACTAATAATCAATCCATCTAACAATATGCCATTTACAAATCTTGGAAAAAAAATTACACACAAAAAAAAATAAAAAAATTCTAACACTTAAGCACTTGTCCACATCATGTGGCATATTACGGAGCAATCACTGCTCACTTAATTACTTTTTAATAACACCTGGGTTATTAAGCTCTCTTATCCCTCCATAGGCACAGTTCTAAATCTATGTATATAAATACAGCCCATCGCTCCTGCCACACAGGAACTTGGTTAATTGATTAACAAAAACTGCCCATCACTCCTGCCGTGCAGGGCGTAGTTAATTATATAACAAAGGGAGCCTATCTCCCATGCCATACAGGTCTGACTTCCTACTTCTTGACTACTCGTACATTATTATCTTAATTCTCAAAGAACCAACCTTCGACCTACTACTGGTCATAACACCTCACATAATTAGTATCCAACAATTGACCATTTTTACGCTAGATTGTTTTCTATTTACAACTGACTCTACTGGTACCTCATATAAATTCCTTAAGATATTTATTCCAGGATTACCTCCAGCATGAGATAATGTTATAGGGATAACTACTTATCCAAACTATAAACATTTCAGCCTGATTGTATTTAACCCATTACAATCAATTATATAACAATCATCAATCATGTGCATATAGTAGTCGTAATTAACATAATTCATCATAATAATCATAATACCCCAGATTGCAATTAAATCTGTCATTAATTACAACTAGCTCTGTCCACATCATGGGACCTATAAGGAACAGTCACTGTTCTCCTATGTATATTTCACGTCCCCACAGCGGGATCCTTCCCGGACAGTCATTGTCCTCCTATGTATCTTTTAACGTCCCCATAGCGGGACCCTGTACGGACAGTCATTGTCCTCCTATGTATCTTTTAACGTCCCCACAGCGGGACCCCTTTTATCCGTATCATCATAAACATAATATGATACTCATCACAAAACCCAAAGCATATTCATAATTCATTAATACAATTCATTTCATCATCAAAATCACCAACATTATTTTCAGCAGAACCTATCAACAATACATATCCTTGTAATCAAGAATGTCCTGATATCTCCAGGGCGAAACATTTCTTATATCATTACCCCAATGGCCATGACCCTCAAAATACGTCATCAATACCCAGTATAGTACTGGTACCCATGACACAATACATGTTTAAAAAAATGACACGAGGTCACCTGGACCCCGCAAGTTCTAACAAAAAAAAACCTTATTATCTCTTATAGTTATCAACAAAAAAAAACCCACATCATCTTGAAAAAGAAATCATAGTTAACACAAAAACCACATCATCATCATAACAATTATCATCTTCATATATATCAATACACAGGCCAAAAATTTCATAACATTGAAAAAAATCATAGCCGTTGTATCTGAGGGTGGGATATTACGTTTGTCCCCAATCCTAAATAACAAACGACCCTGGTTTCCGTTATACAGGCTGATGTGTTCTAAGTCATGCCTACGCGGCACTTCCCACGTGGGTATAACAATACCGCAGCTAGTGTCATAATAACCCTGACCTTTGAATTTTCCTTCTTGACCCCTTGTGTCTATGACTACATCTGCGCACGCGCCACTTTCGCCCCCACGACTTACTGTTCTCCCCAGGACTTCAGCTATCAACAAAAACATTACTCTTAACGGACCAGCGACGCCGTTATCTTTCTTTGTAAGCCTGTCAAGACGGGCCGGTAATACGCAGACCATGACCGACAAAAGCTCACAGGACAGGCTTACAAAGAAAGATAACGGCTTCGCTGGTCCGTTAAGAGTAATGTTTTTGTTGATAGCTGAAGTCCTGGGGAGAACAGTAAGTCGTGGGGGCGAAAGTGGCGCGTGCGCAGATGTAGTCATAGACACAAGGGGTCAAGAAGGAAAATTCAAAGGTCAGGGTTATTATGACACTAGCTGCGGTATTGTTATACCCACGTGGGAAGTGCCGCGTAGGCATGACTTAGAACACATCAGCCTGTATAACGGAAACCAGGGTCGTTTGTTATTTAGGATTGGGGACAAACGTAATATCCCACCCCTCAGATACAACGGCTATGATTTTTTTCAATGTTATGAAATTTTTGGCCTGTGTATTGATATATATGAAGATGATATTTGTTATGATGATGATGTGGTTTTTGTGTTAACTATGATTTCTTTTTCAAGATGATGTGGTTTTTTTTTGTTGATAACTATAAGAGATAATAAGGTTTTTTTTGTTAGAACTTGCGGGGTCCAGGTGACCTCGTGTCATTTTTTATAACATGTATTGATGTGTCATGGGTACCAGTACTATACTGGGTATTGATGACGTATTTTGAGGGTCATGGCCATTGGGGTAATGATATAAGAAATGTTTCGCCCTGGAGATATCAGGACATTCTTGATTACAAGGATATGTATTGTTGATAGGTTCTGCTGAAAATAATGTTGGTGATTTTGATGATGAAATGAATTGTATTAATGAATTATGAATATGCTTTAGTTTTGTGATGATTATATTATGTTTATGATGATAGGGTGTCCCGCTGGGGACGTTAAAGATACATAGAGGCAATGACTGTCGTCAGGTCCCGTATGGGACGTTAAAAGATACATAGGATGACAATGACTGTCCGGGAAGGATCCCGCTGTGGGGACGTGAAATATACATAGGAGAACAGTGACTGTTCCTTATAGGTCCCCATGATGTGGACAGAGCTAGTTGTAATTAATGACAGATTTAATTGCAATCTGGGGTATTATGATTATTATGATGAATTATGTTAATTACGACTACTATATGCACATGATTGATGATTGTTATATAATTGATTGTAATGGGTTAAATACAATCAGGCTGAAATGTTTATAGTTTGGATAAGTAGTTATCCCTATAACATTATCTCATGCTGGAGGTAATCCTGGAATAAATATCTTAAGGAATTTATATGAGGTACCAGTAGAGTCAGTTGTAAATAGAAAACAATCTAGCGTAAAAATGGTCAATTGTTGGATACTAATTATGTGAGGTGTTATGACCAGTAGTAGGTCGAAGGTTGGTTCTTTGAGAATTAAGATAATAATGTACGAGTAGTCAAGAAGTAGGAAGTCAGACCTGTATGGCATGGGAGATAGGCTCCCTTTGTTATATAATTAACTACGTCCTGTACGGCAGGAGTGATGGGCAGTTTTTTGTTAATCAATTAACCAAGTTCCTGTGTGGCAGGAGCGATGGGCTGTATTTATATACATAGATTTAGAACTGTGCCTATGGAGGGATAAGAGAGCTCAATAACACAGGTGTTATTAAAAAGTAATTAAGTGAGCAGTGATTGCTCCGTAATATGCCACATGATGTGGACAAGTGCTTAAGTGTTAGAATTTTTTTTATTTTTTTTTGTGTGTAATTTTTTTCCAAGATTTGTAAATGGCATATTGTTAGATGGATTGATTATTAGTGATAATGAGATGCATTAAGACTTCACATGTATATATATTTTCTTTTTGCACTAATGTATATATAGAGTATGTAATTCAGGGGTGGTAGTATGACGGCTGTCCATCTCGAATGACGTTGCGGGTTAGTGAAGTCGTATAAAGGTACGACCAAGTGGATTTATGCTCTGTGTTGTATATACTATTGTTTTTTTTTCATGCAATGTTGTGTATAAAATTATTTTGAAAGATATTAATTCATGATGTATTATATTATTGTAATTGTAATGTGCAGTGATTCCATGCCCTGACTTTGTTGTATTGTGAGATTCTACCCGTAAGTAGAATCTAACGGAAGAGGGGGGATATGTCAGGGTATGAGAATCACTGCGAATGATTGTTGTGAGATTGTTGTGAGATTGTTGTGAGCCAGTGTTGGAGTCGGGTCAAGGCGTTGTTGACGGGTATGAACTCCTATCACGGGAATAATGTCTAGTGATGTCTGAGTGAACTTCTGGTCACACGGGATATGTCAGGGACATGACCAGAGGACACGCCAGGGTCAGTTGAGACCAGTTGGGGGGTTTATAAGAGAGTAGTCGAGACGAGGGCAGGGAGTTGCAGAAAGCTGTGTAGTTCGCACAGTGTTGTGCGGTCAGACCGGTCAGGGTAGACCGGGGAGCTGCAGGGTTGCAGTAAAACAGAGTTGAGTTTTAACGTCGCCCAGAAGCGGTCGGGTCGGACCGAGGGCATGCTTGAGCATACAGCCCGTTATATATAGATGTATTTTATGTCAAGGCAAGACAGCCAGTTGTACAGTTGTTTATAGTAGAATAAACATTGCATCGTTACAACGAGACTTGGTCATCTTTGTGTATGTTGTGTAGCGGAGGGAGCAAGGTACAATCCACCTAAACATAGAGACTCTAACAACGTCCGTTAGTCAGACTATGTGAAGGTACATCCCGATTTTAAAAAAACGGATATAGAGTCGTAAATAATTTTAAAATGTTGGTATCGAGATTAACAGAGTGTGTTTTCTCGTCATAACGTTTTTATGGGTATGATATAAAAAGTTCTGAACACGTATGTTAGTTCATTTTCCGTATAGTCCTTGTAATTTATAGACGATTTTAATTGTTTTAAATTTAAAGTCTCATCTAATTTTTTTTCTGACTGATCTCCAGTCTGCTAAATATCACCTGATAGACTTGTAAAATAAACTAGAAGATTCTAAATTATATTTTTGTAAGATATTCGCTAATTATTAGTTCATTTTACTTGAAAATAGTTTTAAAATTTGAGCAAACATATCTTCAAGACCATGATCGTATTATACATTTGAACCTCAGTATACGTCCTTAATTCGATCACTTCATCTGGACGTAAACCAAAAAGGACATATACTAAACGTATTTTTACTATATGAAATATAGAGAAAATTATTAGTCCGTTCCCATTAATATAAATCATTTTGTTATTTACATATTAAAACATTTATTGACGTGGTGGTATAAAATAATCTAAGAATTTCTTAATATCAAAATTAATAAATAAAACGAACTTAAACATTTTTTGTCCGTTCTGTTCTAATTTTACTGTTATCCAGATCAAAATCAATTTGTCAACATGCTCTAATGTCCCAGATCTTTGTTTTGTAATCGATTTAACCCCATTGGCCCATTTAATAGAGTCTTTATTTTTAAAATCATAGAAATCATCATTCTTGGCATGCTTCAATTAAGTCCCGCGACACGCACGCCAAATTCATCTTATATAACATATCATTTTTTCAACTCCATGTTGATATAAACCATTTGTCGTTTCGTTTCTTGGCTTCTCTCATTAACTGTTTTAGAACTCTTGATAAGTGGGTTTAGTTGTTGTTGTTTTTTAATCGGGAAAAATCATAAAATCACGTGACAGTTTAGGTTAATTGTGCGAATGTTTTATTGTATGGTAGCAATCGCTACTAACACACTTCGCTTGGTGTGCAGTGATCACTACATTCTAGGCTTGCGCGATGTGTCATTTTTTCTAGAAAACTAAATGGTGTGCTTTCCCATTTTTATTTCTTTGTTTCACCGATTTAATTTGAATAAATGTAAAGTCATATCCAATTGTTTTGTTTCGTTAAAAAATGATTTTCGCTTCGCTATCTTGAGGTATAGAATAGGTTCCCGCCGCGGCCTCTTTTAATCTTATATGTAAATGTTTTTAGCTAATACGTTTATTTGGAAAATATGTATTTGTATTTGAAAAAAGTAGCCTTTACAAGTTTACTGTAATCACTGTGTGTGTGCAAGGGAGGGAAATAATTTTAAATTTAAAATTATGAGGAAAAGAAAAATGAATAGTCAATTTTTACCGTAACATAAATAAATATGCATATTAATAGTCCACGTTACTTGTGTGTTAATAAAACCTAGCCATATTTGGTTTATACCTTTATAATATGACTTGGAACGGGATCGAACGGGAAAATCTGAAACAAATCAGAATGATATCTCACAGGGAACATGATCCCATAATGTAATGGGATCACTGGGATAAATCATCTATTCTGAAGTATTTAATCCGATGTACAAATAATTTCACGAAAAATGGGATATTTTTAGCAATGGGATATTAATGGGGTTTGGTATATCACCCAAAATATTAGATAAATTTGTACAAAATGATTCGACCAAAACAAGATCCCATGTTTCACAATAACATACCGTTTACGTGATCCCATCTTATTTGAATATATATAATATAGAAAGGTTTGAATTCATACTTGAATTCCATTATGCTAGGGAACATACTGTGGTTTTTTATCCCAATCAAAGTCTGTTTTCGGTCTATGTTAACTTTTAGCCATTTTAACATGACGTCACACTAGATTCTAGATGTCTATAATCGAGTTTTTGTATTGAAATGCACAATTTTTATTTATTTATGTTTTTAATTTTTTATTTTTTTTTGTTGTTGTGAAAACGATTAGTAAATTAGCCTTACATTATATTAACAATTATTAAAGTAAAAAAATTAATACATTGATTTAACACAAAGATACATTTCAAATAAAGAAAAACAACCGAACTTAAAGGACAACAATGTTATTCATCTTACACACCTCACAAAAAATTATGTGCTTAATAAATATGCATTTTTCAGAGTGAAGAAAAAAAAGACAAAATCGTCCAACGACAAAATAAGAAGAGTTTTTGCGCTAGGATTTTATAAGCGACATAGCAAATCATCAACCGCAAAAGTGTAAAATATCACGCAATTCAAGCAAATTAAGCGATGAAACCTGCCTAACTCAGATGACTTTTTAAAAATAGTTGATAATATCCTGCCTCGAAGAAACAAGTAGAATATTTTTGTGAATCATTACAAAAATCACTTGATAGTCAGAAGTCCAAGCATACGACAAGCTAAAAAGTCAATAAAATGCATTCAGCCAATCACTAAATAGGTGGCCTAAACAGTTGCATAGGAAAAAAAAGTCAGTTATATTTGGGGAGGGGTGTTTTGACACTTTGAATTGGGTTATGCTGTGAGAGAGATTTCTTGGAGAAAATAAATAAAGGAAAAAACTGATTTTTAAAAACCACGTTTTACAAGCGGACTAAAAAGATAAAATAATGTAAAACTGTAAGTTCAAGTGCATGATTTTAAACTACTAAAAACGAGGTTTAACATATGCAGCTCACTCATACTCCTCACTTATAGATCTCTCTTTTGGCTCTAAATTAAAATCTTTAATTACTTATACCAAACACCCGCCCCACGAAAGCGAGTTAATAAAAACGTGGTTCAAAAAAATCAACGCCTATTGATTAATTTTAAAAATAGGTTTGGTTAGATTTTTCTGGCTTACTTGGGATGACATTATTGAAGAAATTTAATAAACTTAATTAATCCCTACAAGGAAAGCGGACTCAATTAATTAATCTTCAGCATTTTCCTGGTTTCTCAGTTAATCTTCATACAATTGGTTAAACAGTTAAAGTACCCTTGAGATAATCTTCTTTAAAAAGATCAAGCTTTGTCTTTGAAAGCAGACACATCGTGACTGAGAGTGACAAATAATAATAATTAACTGTTATAAACTTGATATATACCTTTTTCAACTCACTCCTGGATCATTTAATTTTACTTTTGTGAATATGAACGATCAGAGATTTTCGGTGTTATTCAGTCAGTTACTGTACACATTGGAAGTTACTACTAATCGAAATTAACCAAATTCATTGAAGTGATCAGTATACTACTGTGAACATGTTGCTATCAGAAATAAGGTTTGATTAAAATTTGTAGTACTCCGAACTGTCTCAGAAAGCCTAAAAAACAAATAATTAAATACCTTGCAACTATCATATCTTTGTGAATGTGGATTTCTGCATTGGTTACAATCCAGGACAAAACATCGTCTCCGACTTGAAGTTGAAAATGGTATGCGATGGATCTTTCAAGAATTAATCCCACTTTGGATGCCTGAGCTTCAAATGTGGCAAGCTCACTCTCGACAAGAAATGAACTAATGTAGTAGTCTACTAATACTAACTATTTGTTTTTGACTTAACTTAGTATTATAGCAAGCAAAACGAAATTAATAAGACATCATAACTATAAGACTAGTATAATGACATTTGTTCATTACAAAAGAAACCCATTACAAACTTTTTCCGTTCAATATTTTTTTGGGAGCACGCAAATCGAAGCATATTAGTATATTTTACAACTAACATAATATGTATAATAGTAACTAGTTATATAAAATTATAATATTCATATAAATTTCCAGCACAGCAAAAAATACTTTTCCAGTAGTGGTCGTGGCTAAGACTCACATTTTTCAAGTGGTCCTAGAACCTCAAAATGTTGAGGAATCACTGATTTAGATTATACAAACACAGCAAAAAACCACTTTTATTCAGTTGAGATATTGTTAGAGTGAATACAGTTTATACCTTTAAAATAGAAGAGGTGTCCCTAACACATTTCCTTGTTGTATACCAGAGTCAAACGTTCATGTTGCTGATTTATTAAACTTATGCAACAAAAGAAAAGCGGATTCTTGGATAAAATGTTTTTAATAAATATCAGTTTAAGTTAATATAAACAGATAACCACGATTAAAAAGAAACCAAACTTACTTGAGATATTGAATTTGAACAGTGCTAAAATGAATCTTAATTGCAACACTTCACTTGTATTTTTATTCCAAATGTTTTCTTTTATTAAGTAATGTATTGTTCGATGTATTTGCAACAGCATTTTGTTTCGATATAGATTGTGACAGGATTTATTTTGACAGTCAATTCAATTGACTTCGTAAAACTTTTCTCTTTATATATGTCATTATACATCCATTCAATTTCTTTGATATCATATAATGTAGATCCATTCTCAATAAAAAATATGGAACATTCAGTTGTTTTTTTTCTGTTGTTTAAAGCAACTGCAAAGGTTTGGACAAAGTTTATCAATCTTTTTACTGTTAAAGTTTTTTGCTATTGATATTTTAATAATAATTAAGTATCCATAAAAATATGCAATTACTAAAGCTATTAATCCAGATTTGTCTTCTATTTTGTCTTCAACTATATTGAGTTAAGAAATTTCCACAATTGTGGAGTCTATACGTTTTGCATTCATAAGAGCAGTTAAATCATTTATATTTTTTTACTTCTGGTTATTGCTCCAATACTGAGAAAGGTATTCCAACTTGCTGTATTTCGTAGGACATGCTCAAAAAAATGAAGGCCAACATTTTTATTCAGATAGATCAAATTCTGATTTATTATCACAACGAAACTTTACAATGTTTTTTAAACCTTCCTTCTGCACTTATCATTAAACTGTCCAAACCAGAACTGTTGGTTTCATTAACAGCGGCTCCATTTGCAACAACAAAAAGCATCTTCATTTCGTTCTTCTCATCCAACATTGGAGTCCGTTTTATAAAAGCATTCACAACAATGTATTACCAATTTTGTGATCATAGTGAAGTGACATACATTTTATTAATCGTAAATTTCATTAAATATCATGATCGTTTTTTCAATAAGCTGAATAAAAAAAAAAACAAATTCTGTCTCTGTCACCAATTGATGATGCTATGTGAAGTGGCCTGATCCACCAAAATCCTACTTAATATACATTCGTTCCTTATAAAAAATGAACTGACACCATGTCCTCTGGCCATACTGCGATTCAGATGTAGTGACAGCCTTTTAAGACTATTATTCACTTGACATTTGTAACATATTTTATATCATAAGCAGAGAAATAAATCTTTTTCTTATTTTTTTTCGGCTATTATTAAAAGTTAATTAATTCTTAAGACAGTAGTAAACACTTGGAATCAACAGCATTATGTTATTCAATTGCATTTACATTTATCTTATATTGGCATAATGTAATACATCAATACTTAGAAGAACTAGCTTGTATATTTTTTGGATTATTAATATTAAAATTCATAAACGAAAAATTTAAATATTCATAATATATTTTCTCCACACACAGATGTAGTTGGAATTTGTGTTATTTAGTAACGTAAAAATTATCTTAGGCTTTTCATTCTTTTTAGGTTCACTAACATACTTATGTTCTTTATCCATTTGATGCTAATAAAATATATGAGATATACACTCATTGGTAAGATGTGCATACGTGTATTGCCAAATCATTAAGATTAGATGATAAAGTCATAGTTCTCGTTCTTAAGAGATTGTATCCACACTACAAACAACGTTTAAATAAAACGTATATTAAATGCTGTACTCACAACTGTTAGAAGTAAGTTTAGGTCATTTTGGAACTAAATATCTAAATAAATAGGTATCCCAATTTTTTTGAATGCTTACTAAACTCCCTGTTGTAAAAATTAATAAAAATTAAGAAATTCGTGATCATTTTTTGTAAAATATATGTATATATCGATAGTAACAACACATACAACTGCTAGGAACATTAATTTAAATAGGTAACAATCCCCTATTGATATACATTCTTATTGGCACTGTTCAGCACTATTTAAATACAAAATTAAATAATTGAACATAAATAATGACTTAGGACTACTAATAATAACTGACAATTTTTAAAGATCATTTTTAAGAATTTTAATAATGTAAGCTTAAGTTATTGTGTAATCTTTTGTTTATCAGCTAAAACATGATTAAGACAATAGATTTATAAATATGGTTGTTTGAACCCTAAGCATTTCTACTCATAACAATCTAATGCCAAATAATCATCTCTGCGTTAACGCATTGCCTTAATTGGGAATATTTTTTTCTTTGCGAACTCTCTCTCTTTTCATGGCTCAAGTTTTTCAAAATATTTCCCAGGTCCATAATTGGACGTTCTAAGCCCCTGCTAGATGAACTGTGTTACATGACTCTAGTACTTCTCTAGCCATCATTTGGGTAAGGTGACGAGTGATAGGCTGGGCTCTTGAGGTAACTAATGATCCTACATGTGGAAGAAAATCAGAAGCCCCGAGCATAGTGCTCTTCATGGGTCTTCCTGGAAGACCCTCCCAGCTATCTGGCCCCCTCCCCCAGAAAAGGACGTTGACAGCTGGGAAAACCCCCCCCGGAGCGGTCGCTTCTGAAGCGGCCACCTGGGCATCTAAGACAGGAAGTCGAGGATGCCTCCCACTAAGTTGACCTCACAAGGAGGGGTGGAATTGCCTTACTATGACCCGCTACCACTTCGGCGCCACCCCGGCAAAGCATACGAGTCTCAATGGTTAGGATCGCCGCAATGCGGGGGATCATCAATGACCTACCTAGGGTGCAACCCCCACTGGAAGGTTTCCTCAGAGCTGGCGTCCGCTGCGTTCTTCGCGGTTCCTTTTGCTAATCCGTACTGGCGCTCCTGGCCCTAAACCGGCACCGCTCAATAGCGTTGCTAGTAAAATTGAGGGGGACGAAACGGTCGCTTAGGATTTACCCGACCCTCAACGGGTACTTTGGTTTTCATCATCGACAATGCATTTAAGATGCTTTGTCTAAGATCCGTACAGCGACTGTAATCATATGTGACTAGCACCTAACACCTAACATATCGGACTTTGGCATTGCCTGCCGGGAGTTGTTAGTTTCAGGCCGCCGAGTCACGGTCAGGTCCGTGCCCCACGACCTTACTCATCTGCCGAGCCCCGTAGACCGGCCACCCCCTTTCGACAGTAAGTGTAACTTTGATCGATCGCCATTGTATAGGTGTTAGGGGCCAGCCAATTTTCACAATAACTGGTATGTTATTCAAATAAATGTAAAAGCATAGAGGCATACAACTACTAGAAAATAACTTAGGCTGCCCAACGAACGGAGAATCGCCTTTTGCACTGTAAGGACTACTAAATTGCTGTTTACCACTATCTGAGTGTGGCCGACTGTAGCCGATAGTCTTCCATAGTCATTCCGTCGTGATCTATAAAGGTCTGTATCAGAGATGAGATGAGATCGCAATACGACACTTTCATTGTAAGAGATTCAAGACAAACTTTGGCTTTAACACATCTAAGCGTTTAAATGCACTCAGGAACTCGATCGCAAATCAAAAAATATGAACGAGTTCAAGTTTTTAATACATAATCTTCCGACTGTGCTACACAGCGCGGAAAGCGTCTCAGGCCACTGTATATAGACTTCATATCTGGCTCATGAATGCTGATAGTGGAATTAAAAAAGTTGCACATGAAACTTATATAGGATAAACATATTGACCTTACGCTTATCATCAAACTTCTTATCAAATCTCAGTGGTATGTAATGACTATAATCTAAATTTATTTATTAAAGCCTTGTGTTATGTTTAATAACGCTATCGTTTGTGTAGGTATAGTTTTAGAGAATTGTGTGTGTACTCAGTAGAGGATTATTCTAAGTCGTTAGAAAAAAAGGGTTGAAATATCGCAGGTAATCATCATTCTATCTTTCATAACAAATCGTTAATGTTTATTATCTAGTAAATGTTATAAAAAGAGACTAGATATGAGATAAGTATAAGTATTAAAGATAAATATGCTATTACAGCGTATTTTAAATTTTAGGTAGCTTGACCTTTTAACATCGTGTTACCGATTGTTGACAAATTGAACTGCAGTGTTACACTTATGTCATTTTTAATTTTACATTTTGAATTGTAGTTAATCTTCATAACGCAATTTTGTAAGCGTGTATAACATGATATATTTCCCAAGATGTCATTTTTAAAGCAGTGGTCCCAGTGGTCACTCTTTTTATCACCGCGGTCCGGTCACCGTTTGAAAATTTTAACGCGGTCCACTGAGTTTTGGGTATGGGAGGGGCTGGACGTTCATTTTTAATATTTTATATTGTTTTGATTTAATAATTAAAATTCAATGGTGTAATAAAATAAATGCACTTACGCAATAAAATAAATATAAAATTGTTTAACGTTTTAAAACACTAGAATGCTAATTCATTTAATACATTGCAATTGTTCATCTGCAACGAGACCGTTCCATCTGGTTGTAATGACACTCGAAGTGTGTTGCTTTTAGTTTTATTTATTTTTGTTTTTTGTTGTTTTGGTTGCTGTCAAGAGATGTAAGTGTCATGATGGCAATCTCAGGATTATCCTCCATGAACAGCGGCAAGGTGCTGTCTCGAGTTTTCACTGTCGTCATTTGTAATCTCCAGCGGTTTGAACCATCGTGCATAGACATACTAGATTCACCTGGTTTGTTATCAACTAACTCCCGGATCAATTCTTTAACAATTTATTGATATTTTAGCTTTCGCGTGTTAAAGGCGTGTGCTTTGATGGATTTAATAATTTAACGACATCGACAATACAACTTAAATACCCGTGACATTTTTTTGACTTGCACAACATACTCATGTGAGTGACGCAATGCGTAGATTCACTCTCAGGCACACACCTCCTTAATCCCAATAGTTAGGCAGTCAGTCATAGCGGTACTGTATGCATGTGTCGAAACATAGGACAATTTTAGTTGTCTTGCTATATAACGATCCAGTGACTTGAGTTAGTTCTGCTCTTGTGGTGTTTGGTCGGTAAGATAGTGCACATGAATTATCATGGATATACTTCTTTTAAAGATATTGCACAGACACAAATAGTATTGCATTGGTTGTCAATATCTCTGCAGTTCGTACACATATTGATTCATCAATCGTCAATCGTGCCTTAATTTCTACGGCTATTTTCATATGCTTCAAGTCACAGTTCTAGCCAAAAAAGACATATGTGTTATCTTTTAAATAACAACCTTTCCTGAGAGTTTACATCAATTTCTTCAGTGGCCGGCAAGATTACGTTTTTATCGAAAGTGAATGGTTTTCAGCCTTAGCAATACGGTTAGCGACAATATATGATTCTCATATAATGCCTTTATTTTTCGATTTTTATTTTTTAATATTTTTTTTAAAACTACTCCAAGGAATTTCATTTTTGGAAAGTCGTATAATCCCGTGAAAAATGCAGCTCAATAAAAACAAGGAAAATAATTTTATATTTCTTGGCTGCCAGGTACTCTTTGCTCTATTGTCCGGTACCAGGCCGCAGCCTTGGGATAGGCACAACTGTTTTAAAGGCATGACAACCCCCTAAATTAATTTAGAAAATATATTTGACTTGTACAAAATCTTCTGTCGATCATGAAACAGAAGCGACAAATTTGGTATCCAACAAAAATAATAACAGACATACAGTTTTTAACAATTTGCATATTTTTAAACTTAATTTTCTTTTAAAAATTCAAAGATTCCTATTTGTGAACAATAAATTGAACAGATGAGACCAGAATATAACACTATAAAATCACATACGACATAAATAAGTTTAATGTAAGTTAATAAAATTTGATTTAATTTTATTTAATTGAAAACATATTTTATAAAATTTTCCTGAGATAAATTACAGCCCTTTTAAAGCATGACTTTTTTCTAGTATAAATATTTTATAGGCATCAGTACGCCAAATAAATAGTTTTTGTCTTAATTTAATTGATATAGTCAAAAGAGGGGGAACTATTGACCCCATAAAATAGCCAGTCATGAACCAGGCGATCCACACAACTAATCGTTTCAATTAGTTTTATCATATTTTTTTTTCAAGAGATTGGATTTAAAAAAAATAGAACTTGATAAAATAATAATAAAATAAACTTTAAGAAACATACAATTTTGTGATACAAAATTTGAACAAAATCAAATGTTTATATACAAAACATGAAAAGTTCTAAACAAAATTCAGAATGAAATGCATAAATTTAAAAAATAAAAATGATTCCCTGTAATGAGACATATTGTTGTTTGCATATGAATTTTGGAAAGTAAAGATCAGTCATTTCTCTGTTGACCTTCTATTTATATGTATATCTACTCCTTAGTAAATTATAATTAATTAAATATCAAACCATGTTGATTCTTTTCACAATCTGAGAAATGTTTTTTTTACTGATTTTACCTGTAGTATTTATAAAAATTACAGCTGATAACTCAATAAAAAGAAGTAGCCAAAATTTATTTAATAGTTAGAATCCCTCTTGACTTCAAAATAATATTATCATTTTCAGCTATTCCGACTTTGTCGGATTGATACAGATTTGTAACCCTTGATTCCGAAATTCTGATAAGATCTTTAAAAATTAAATTAATTTCCTTTAAAACTTTTATCTCTTTTTAAAAATTAAAAAGCCACAAACATAAAATATAAAATTATAAAAGTCTATTTGGCAGGAAGTGACGTATTTCGATGATGCACTTTTTGTTTCTATTTGTCCCGTACCTCAGTTATTGAAACAAACCACACAAAGGTGATATTTAAATCTTTCTTCGTTGGCAGTCTGATTGTAATTTTTTTTCCATTTACCAGGCTATTACAAATAATTAAGCTTTTCTGTGACTTTTTAAAAATTAATTGGATTTTTTTTTAACCTGCTGTTGCTGCTTTTCGGTGACTGAGCTTGCGAGTGATAATTCTAAACGTAGTCAAAGTAAACCCAAAAAAATGTCAATCAAATTTTTCAAACAGTATTCGGAAAAAAATACTTATTCATTCGGCCATCTACCAGTGGCAAAATATTTGCAATCTTTACCACACTATTTTACCACAATGGAACCTTGTAGATTCAATTGTAACAAAGTAACAATTAACACATTTAACACAAAAAATACATCTGCTGGTAAAAAGGTACAAGTAGTGACGCTACGGCATATTTTACCAATTACTTTGTAAAGGTAATCAGCAATTCAGTTTCAATTATGAGATCGGACGTTTTTCTTTAACACCTCTCTCATTGAAGGAAATACATATGTTGAAAATTCCATTTTTTTATGTCAGAGTAAAAAAAAATGTTTCCAAAAATAAAAAAATTGTCATTCATCCGCCCTCAAGGGATAATGGAGTTTACTCCTGCTACTCTACCCACTTCCCCTTTCTCCTGGCCTTCTCTCTTTACACTTAGCTGTGAGGGATGCTGCCGCAACTGCCTTTAGTTATTTTTGCCCGCCACGAGGTGCGTTCATCGGCAATGGTCTACCACGTTTTATGGTCCATCTGCGCCAGTGACAAGTCTTTTTTTGCAGACGGCCTTGAAGCGCAGGCCTGGGCAATCTCTTTTCCTCACACCAGTTGCCAGCTCAAAGTAAAACATGTCTCTTGGATTTTGCTCTGATCTCATCCTATGGACATGACCCAATCACCTCAGGTGCCTCTCACTAAGGATTGAGTGCATACCCAGCATATTGCGCCTTCTGTGTACCTCCAGATTGAAGATTTTATTCTGCCACTTGATGTGTAGAATGCTACGAAAGCTTCGTAAGTAGAAGATGTTATGCGGTTTATATGCTTGGCGTAGGTCGTCCAGTACTCGCAGCCATAAAGGTGTGTGCTGAGCACACAGTGCACTTTGCCACACTTCTTAATTTAGTCTAGCCATTAACGATGCGGCATTAGCGATTCCGGTTTTTATTTCCTTTTTCAAGGAAAGTATGCGTGTGATGTTACTGCCAAAGTAGGTGAAATCATTGAAACATCTAAGGTGTTTCCCTCAATTGAGAATACTACGAGGCAGTCTGTGCCTTGTCTCACAATATGGCCTTTTTGAGCCTAACCTTAAAACAGAAACCTTGCATGCCTCTGATAACGTATTGACCAGCTGTTCGAGTCCTATCGCTGTGTGAGAGGTAAGAGCTGCGATACCCGGGAAGAGCAACTCTCTCATTAAAACAGTTTTCATTTTGCTCTTCGCATTGAGCCGTCTGATGTTATATAGGCTTCCATCAGGCCTGGTTTGACTGTTCATACTCTCGGAGCAGTCCTCGAAAGCATGTCGCAATAGCATCGAGAAGAAGATATCAAAGAGTGTTGGAGCCAGTAGGCAGCCCTGTTTGACTCCGCTACTAACTGTGAATGGTTCAGAGCTGGCACCATTCAAGAGCACTGTGCTGTGCATGTTGGTGTGGAAGCACTCGATGAGGTTGAGAAGCTGAGGCGGACATCTTATTTTTCCAGTATACGTAGCAGACCATTGCGGATGAAAATGCCAACTGCCTTTGTTACGTCTATGAATGCACCGAAGGGCGCTTTCTGTTGCTCCCGAGATTTCTTTTGTAGTCGAAGGGTAGAAAATCATGTCCATGGTTTACATGCCAACCCGAAAACCAAGTGAATCCGAGTAGACATTTTCTACCAGAAGTTGCAGGCGTGCAGGAACCACTCTCGCAAAGGCATTTCCAACTATACCCATTAGGGAGATGCTACAATAGTTATTGCAGCCACTGCGATCCCCTTGTTTTTGTAAAGAGTGACTTTTTTGGTGTCACGCAAAGCCCGTGGGATGTCCCGGAATTCGCATATCAGTTCGTGCAGAGGCTTCAGTACAGTTGGCTTGCCGTACTTAAGAACATCAGCAGGATCATCGTTACATGAAGCTCTCCCATTACTCAGATTATCAATAGCCCTACTAAGCTCCTATAAAGCTCTTGAAACATCAAGGTGATCTAGAACTTGTAGATCTGGCATTCCCTCTAGGACAGAGTCAGTTACTACGTTATGTGTTGCGAAGAGTTCTAGGCAGTTCTCAATCCACCGCAGCATCTGCTAGTCTCCTTCTGTGATAATATCGCCTCTCTTTGACTTAATTGGACCTAAATATTATATTGTGGGGTCAGTGTCCTTTATTATGCTTTCATACATGTTTTTATATCTCTATGATTGGCAGCCGATTGAATGCTTATACAGAGGTCCACCAAATATGTGTAGGAGCAAAAACGTGCAGACTTCCGGGCTGTGTTTTTTATGTTTCTGAGATATTGCAGTGTGCAAGGTCCTGAGGAAGCTTTTTAGTCCAAAAGGGATTTTCTCTTTGTCTCCTTGATGGGCTTCATTGTAACCCAGTCGGCATCAAACCAATATGCATGTTGTTTTTTGCTGCCTCCCGAGAACGGAAAGAGATGTGTTGTACTAATGTCTCGAATATGTAGCTATGTCACATAAATGAGTTCTGTCGCAGCCATTATAGACTCAAGTGGATTGGGGATGACTTTCTGCGAGGTATTGACCTTATAAGAACTGTCTAAATCTTGGTGTTTATCTATTCCCTGATCTAAAAAATGTTGATAAAAATTACAATGCAACAAGGGCAAGCATAAAAGCTAATATTCTTTCTAACTAAAATTTGCTTTAAACTAAAATCTCTAGCAGAGCTAACAACAGTTCAACAAATAACTGTTTGATAAGTGTGAAAATGTCACTAGGGAGATGCTAGAAAACATGACTACAAGCAGCATCTGTTCATAATAAATATATTACTTCATATTTCAAAAATGGTTATTCTGTTCTTTATATATGTATATTTAATGTAAACATTTTCAGTAATATTTTTCTGTATACTCTTAAAAGATAATGTAAATTACTTTAAATGTATTTATTATGTAGTTGTTAAACTAGAGCTCTCGGGATGCCGTGACACCGCGCACGTAGCCCCATACATATTTTTTCGGACTAATTAGTAGGTCTAATTATAGTACACGTATTCGTAAAACGGCTATCAAGAGTTGTTATCTTCAAAATTGCATTCTCAAGCATACAAACAAGCAAAGAACATTCAGACAAACACTAGACAATCATGTCACACTATCGATGAGTTTACCCAAATTTATATTACACTGCCTGTCATCATCTTACCATATTATATATGGTATGTGCTACTTTAACATATAATTAAATAAATTTTGTTGTAGCTACACAAATTTCAACAGTATATATATACTATACTAGCAAAATACCTGTGCCTAGTAGGGGAAAATTTGGATTTTATTTAGCGTTGAAAAACCGCGTATCACAAATTCAAAACACCAATAGTTTTCAATCTGGATCAAAATGGATATATTTGTTTGTCAATATTTTCCAAAGGCGTGTAATATCAAATGGGGAATAAAATCACATAAAAGGTCCCCGTGGAAACCATAAGTCCTGAAGATTAAAATCTAGGTCATTATGGAGATTCATGTCTATATTTATTTATATTTGCTTAAAATTTAACTGTGAATTAAATATTTAATATTTTACGAAAAAATTCTTTTGGGCCCCATCCCAAAGGAACAGAAGTTTGGAGTGTATTTCCCAATATAAGTTTAATTTCATTTACATCAAAGTTGGTTAATAATTCATCCATATACCGAGTAGTAATTGTTTAAAATACATTTTATTTAACACACGTTTAAAAATAGCATTAAGGGCCTAGACCCTATTAAGTGACGCTTAAAAAAAATAATGCTAGAATCCACGGGAGCTTACTCAAAAACTAATCAAAGTTTAATGGCCGAGAGATGAATAAAATAATAATTTTAAGGCTTAAAAAAACTAAAAGAATGATCTTGAGGTAGTACTGGTGTAACATGTAAATTTCAAAACAACGGTTTATTGTAATCAGGATCAAGATGGATATATTGGTTTGTCAATATTTGTTGTTTTTTTTTAAATCGTATGAAATAGAATGGTTAACTTTCTTAAACGTTTACGAAAAAAAGATTTGGGGACCAAAAGAATGAACAATATAATTGCAATGCCCAATGGTATTTTAATATATTCCATCAAGTTTATTTCATAATTTTTGTCAAAACTTATTTACACAAAATCTAAAGTTTAAACACATTTTATTTAGCTCATATAAGGCGAAAAAAGTACATTTGGGCCCCGGCCCCCGGTGTAATAATTTAAATATTGTTTCCCCTGTTACCATCGCGGGATAGTACTCAACTACTTCACAAAGTTTCATGCTTCTACCTGCACGGGAAGTTGAATAATTAGTTATGAGTCAATAAAAATGTCTCGTGGGAGATGCTGATCTTCTATCGAGCGCCTTCCCAGCCGGCGGATAGGGGAAAGCCCACCAGACATGGAGGGTACCTGGGAAATAAAATACCCGGGGCCGACCAAAATCAACCCTACTGCCTTGTAGGAAGTGGAGGGATCCACAAAGGCTAGGGACCTAACCCGAACAAAGGCAGCTACCCATTGAGCTGTGAGGGGCAACCCCCAAGTGGTTGTGCGCAAGGCAAACAACCCTGCCATGTAAAAAATCATAGTTACAAAAACACCGAAAAGAGTAACAAAAGACATTTCAGTCCAGGGAGAGGATGGATTCCTTGAGGAGTAAAATATGACGCCTAATAGTGAAAGCCAAAACCTGGAAGCTATTAGGCTGACAACCACCATCTCTATCAGGACTACCACCGTCATTGGAGCTTGGAATGTCCGCACCACGTACGATGCTGGTAAAGTTGCACAAATAGCCACTGAGATGAGGAGCTATAAGCTCACCATTCTCGGAATTAGTGAAGCAAGATGGACTGGATGGGGACAGAAGAGATTAATCTCAGGAGAAATGGTGATATTTTCGGGACACGAAGAAGACAATTCCCCACATACTCTGGGTGTTGCTATGATGCTATCAAGGGCAGCACAAGGCGCACTAATTGGATGGGAGGCCCATGGACCTAGAATTCTTTTAGCAAACTTTCGAACAAAGAAACGTAGCATCAACCTAGATGTTATGCAATGCTACGCACCAACTAATGAAAGTGATGAAGAAGCCAAAGAAGAATTCTACAATAGAGTAATGACCATAGTCGCGGGTCGCCCACGGAGTAACATCGTCATCCTCATGGGAGACTTTAAGATCGGCAATAGCAATACAGGGTACGAAAAGGTTATAGGACAGCAAAGGATAGGCGAGATGAACGACAATGGTGAGAGGTTTGCGGACATATGTGCCACAGCAGACCTGGTCATAGGGGGGGGGGTATTTTCCAGCACAAGAGGATTTACAAAGCTACATTGGTCTCACAGGACATGACATCGATGAACCAAATAGACCATGTATGTATTTGTAAAAAATTCAGTCGATCTCTCCAAGACGTACGTGTTAAGAGGGGAGCTGATGTTGCCTTAGATCATCATCTTCTTGTTGCCAGGATGAAATTAAAACTAAACAGACATTATACCGAGCAAACAACATACAGGGCTCGTTATAATACCTCCCTCCTGAAGGACCAAGCCAAAGAGGAAGAATTCAAAATCTCACTATTCAATATGTTCCAAGTCCTACAAGAAATACTTGAAGATGAAACTACCGAAGGAAAGTGGCAAAGCATGAAAGAAACAGTCCAGTCAAGATGTCAAGAAGTGCTAGGAAAAAGGAAACAGGCAAACAAAGAATGGATGACAGCAGATACACTGAGTAAAATAGAAGAAAGGAAAAGAAAGAAATCAGAAGTGAATAACAGCCGCACCCGAGCACAGAAAAACAAGTCCCATAAGGAGTATGCAGATGCAAATAAGGAAGTTAAGAAAAGCATCAAGAGTTACAAAAAGGAATTTGTTGATAAACTTGCTAAAGAAGCAGATGATGCAGCTCACCAAGGGACATGAGGGAACTGTTTGATACCATTAAGACGCTGTCAGGGAAATTTTGCAAGATAGAGAGACCAGTGAAGGACAAAAGTGGAAGTTAGAGAGGGAGGTGGAAGGAGCACTTTGAAGAGCTCCTAAACAGGCCCAAACCAAGGAATCCACCAGATATCCAACCAGCCGATAATGACCTGCTAATTGAATGTAATAGTCCCACCAAAGAAGATATTAGCAGGGCCATTAAACAACCCAGAAATGGAAAGGCTGCGGGAGGAGCAAGTTCCTTCCGATTGGAAAGAGGGATACCGTATCAATATCCCAGAGAAGGGAGACTTAAGCTCCTGCTCGAACTACAGAGGGATCACCCTGGTGTCCATCCCGAGAAAGGTTATCCACCGTGTACTACTTTTAACAGGATGAATAAATAAAGGTAAAAAAAATGATTTTTAAAAACCACGTTTTTACAAGTGGACTAAAAAGAAGAAAATAATTTAAAACTTTTACGTTCAAGTACTCCGATGTAATATGACTAAAAACGTGGGGGCGGGCGCTTATGAGGTTTAACATATGCGGTTCACTGATTCTCTCACTTATAGATCTCTCTTTTGCCTTCTAAATTAGAAATCTTTAATTTTATACCAAACACCCGACATTGACAGATATTCAAAAACAATAATATCCATAATGATACAGTTTCTAATCAACAAGAGTTTTTTGAAATTTTATTGTTCATCGATTTGTTTTTTTTCCTCATACAAGCTATATAAATATTATTTAAATCACTGATCGATATGAAAATTAAGACATTTTTTTTTAACACACCCGTGAAGTGTTCTGACTGCAATGGATTTTTCTTCATCAAATTTGATACATAAGATTCGACTGTTCTTATTTAGAAACTATATTGCATTGAAAACCTGATGTTCACAACTTAATCAGCTCTCATTTCTAAATTATACGTGTATTGAACTTAATGGTCTTTAATATTTGCGATGTTGAACATACTTATTTATGGCCCAATTCATTGGTAGGCGACTTCGCTGCTCTACTCGAAACCGATTAAAGTTTTGTTTGTTTATTGTTGATTTTATGCAACAGTCAGTCACCAAGTTTAACTTTAACAACGGTTTATGCTGTTCATTATCCCATCTTCCAGAAGTTCGGTACACCGATTTCTGAAGCTATTGGAATGCTAGTTCTCCGCTGAAGAGCGTAGTTATTTTGGAAGTAAAATAATAGTTCGACTTATCTGTTAATTAAGATACCCTAATCTCATTATTTACTAATACAAGTTTAGCTACTGCATATAGGCAGGACCTAATATTAATACAGGATGTAAATTGATATCATTTCAAAACATACACTTATAAAATACATACATATTGTAACTTGTCAATTAAAAAGTAAAGTAAGGTAACCTTCTCAGACCATGATTGACTATTTGGAAAACGTGAAGTAGCGTTCACTGGTTTATAGTTAGCCACGGCATACGTTAAACGAGAAAAACAAATGAAACTTTGTTTATTCATATTTCAAGAATTATTGAAGGATTGATAAAGTATAAGGAAATAATGATGTTTCCGGTAAAAACAAGCAGAACACAACCATAATGAGCTAATTGTTGCAGCAGAAAAGTCTAGAAGTCCATTTTGAATTGCCTCTAATTTTATTTTTATACAAAGACACTTCGTAGTTTGGCATGTCGTCCTTCACATACACCTGACGAATCCCTGTCCACTTCCTGTGGATTGAGAAACAGCAGCATATCGGAGAGCTATTTAACGGTCAGGAACGTCTTACTCTTTCATAAAATATTTTGGACATACGTGAAATTCTCATTTGGCATATAGTTCCTGCAAGATTCCTTGTGCAGTTCAAAGGCTGTAAAAGGCATTATTTTTCATGCTGATAACAACTTCCAACATATTTCGCGAATCTCCCCGTCCTTTGTCAACATATAGAAATGGAACTCGAACAATCGCTTGCTATGGCCTAAGGCGCAGAGGAAATTTTTGTCAGTTATCTTTTCATTTGTTTGATCTGCATTGCGAGGTTCAATTTCGATTCAAGTTAAGTTTTGATGGCTTTCTCAATATTGAAACAAATATTTTACAAAATTCTAGCCCCATAATCTTCTAATTCGTTGTAGTCATTGTCTACAGGGGAAATCCCACAGATGGCCATGAACATTGTGGCTACAATTTCGACATGTATGAGGCCTGCTTGTTTCTTTTAAGCAGACGCAGCAGGTAGTGGAAGAAGAAGGGTCTTCGGGATCAATAAAAGTGAAAGACTATTTGATAACCATGGCTTCAACAGTGCTTTGGTTTCCATCATCATTGATCGCATTAACATGCATGTCTTCTGCAGAAAGCGCTGTATCTTTTATCCTTTTATCTTTGTGTTCATGCTCTTGTGTTGTTTGTACGCTATCTGTATTATTTTTTAAGAGGTTTTACTCTGTTTACACATCTTGTAAAACACCGTAAAGGGAAGAACGACATTTTTAGGCAAACTTAAGCTCTGCATCAAAAAACAGCTTCGTGTGGTGAACTTTTAATCACGGAATGAAAATCTCTCTTCTTCATTAGTTGGACGAAAAGTAAACTCCCATTCCAGTGGCGAATTGTTTTTTTTTAATTTTTATTTTGCATCCAAAAACCCAGCATATTTCCGATGTCTTTTTTAGCTCTTTTGACGCTCCCCTAGCTTTGTGAGCAGTTCAGCTTATCATAAACGATTTTCAATATAGCATATCCCCCATCTCCACGTCAATGGTGTAGCAAAGGGGATTTCTTGTTTTGATGCAGCATTGCGGCTTTGACTGCGTAGGTGCTGCCATAATGTACATAACGTCTATTAATAGTACGTCTGTTGGTGGTCTATTTTCTATTTTCTGTCAGACTTTTGCCCGTGTCATACTTACACGATCACAGAATCAGACCTCCCAAGAATATCCAGAATCTCTGTGTGGTTTCTGGGTTGGTCGTTCTGCCATAAAAATGGTGTTCTCCATATGGCAGTGCCAAGAAAAATGCAGAAATCAGCAGATGCCACTATACATTGCCTTTTTTTATCTTACGAAATACCTCCATTAAGTATGTCGCAACTGGCAATTTCAAATTCTGGAGAAAAAAAACGGCTGTCAAACACACCTACTCGCGATCCTCAGAAATGTATATGAAAATATGCAAGGCAGAAAAGAATTTGATTGAACTACGTTAAAAGTATTTCCACTCTGCAGTGGAGTTAAACAAGGTTGTGTAATCGCACCAACAATGTTCGCAGTATTATTCTCTGTACTAAATGGATACGCATTCAAGGATAGCAGTAAAGGAAACTGATTACACACGAGAGCTGATGGATGAATTTTCCACACCGCTCGACTCTGCGCCAAAAACAAAGACATATGTGTTAAATTGAGAGTACTCTTGCGGATGATAATCATTGATAGCACACAAAGATACTGGCTTGCAACATTTCGTGTCTAGATTCTCCAACGCCTGCAAAGAATTTGGTCTGTGCTGAGTACCTCAGTAGAGAGTTTGAGAATCGCATTTATTTTAGAATCTTTAGGGGTAGGGCTTAGACCCAACCATCGCAACAGCTGACCTTTGGTCAAGCAAATTTCAAGAAATGTGATGAGGATAACTCACCCAGAGTTTATTGGTACTTATGCAAATGAGGTCGTGATTGGTACTCCAGGAAACAGGTCATCACGTGTCAAGAGGATGATATTTAGTGTCTTGACCACTAAGAATCAAGTTGTCACATGCACCAGCCATGGGGCAAAGGTTCACACATTATAATTGTTAGGATTTTAGGAGATGCGTGCGTGAGCAGTCCTTATATATTGGGGAGAAACCATGAGGCGTTCTCTCTCCCAGACGATCACAGGTCACCCTAAGAATTAAGTTCTAAGGTGAAAGACTGTGGGGAACATAGCCTTGTTGAAGGGGGTTCAGGTTTGTTAGACTTAGAATAGTCAAATGTATTTAAATGTACATTTGTTTGTTAGAGTTAAATGCTTGCTATTCTTCATATATATACTGTATATTGATTATTGATTAATTAGTTTATAAATGTATGTTTCTTGGTATTTCAGCAAGTAACGTAGGGTAGCATTACCTACCGCTAAGAAAGTAACGTAGGGCTAAAGCATAGCCACGTATAACCTAGTATAGAAGTTTGAGCACACGATTTGCTAGTGGCAATAGTGGGCAAGACGACTATGAGCCTGACAAAGAGCGAGAACCAGTGCAATATACTTAACTGAGGGGGCGTGACTGTCAAAAGTCTGGGAACGCCCACCAGAGTGATCGGTTGAGCGAGGACAGGTGGTCTGTCTCGTATAGGCATTTTGGAGGCGGAACCAGGTGTCCGAAGATGGGAAAGGACCTGTCCAAATTTATTAATTGTGAAGATGAGAATTTAAGTTGAGAATACAACGTACTTTATTTTATATATTTTGTACCTGAATTATTATTGTCTACATATTTATATTATGTAATCTATTCCATTTTATATTTATATTTTTTATTTTATGTATTAAATATTTACTCTTTGTTGTGGACAGAGGTGTTAAGAGTCATTAATTATATGTATTTAACTTATCTTCGTTCTAGATTAGTATTTGTATTTAATACTGGGGGGTGAGCCGATTAGATGTAGATGATAGAAAGATAAAGTTTGTAAGTAGTCTGAGTGTGTTCAATTAGCTTCCCGTAACTTGTAACCCTAGACAACATAGTCAATACGTGTGTTGGTGTCTACTATATAAACATCAAATACTTGACAGTCTGCAAATCGGCTTGAAAAAGATGAACATCATTGCCGAAGACACACATTCTCCTCCTACCATTAATATCGACAATGCAAACTTGTAGGTTGTTGACAGCTTTACTTAGTTGGTGTCCAAGGTCTCAAACGCAATGTCCATTTGCAAAACATAAAGCCAACGGAGAAAACTGTTTCAATGGAGCCTGTGTCATCAGTGCGCTGCTATAAACAAATAAAGGGACATGAACTTTCACTCACAGATAGGACTGCAATGTTATACGATCAAAATTCAACCCATCCCAGCGGTGATGAACCATTGTCTTGCGAGACAGAAGGATTGATTGATTCTTTCACATGAATTTTAATGATCATTTCATTTAAAATAAACATATGATAAGACCAAATGATAGTTTTAGCATTTACTTGAATGTAGTTATTGCTTTCAATACACTTAACATACCATACCACTATATTTTGACAATTACTTTGATACTTAAAATTTACATAATTTAGAACGTCAACTCTCCTTCGTGAATTGTTTTTAAAATAAATCATTTTGATATTAAGTAAATCTCACATAAAATAATTCAATAAACATACATTTTTTCAGATTATTTGCTTTAATAAATGCACCACTTCCATTTTTTTATTTTTTTTTATTTCTACATTTAAGTTATACATTTAGCAAGTTTCAGCTTAAAGAAAAATAAGTAAGTAAGTGAACAATACAATCAGTGTAAGATTAAAATATATTTAAATTAAGATTTTTTAAAATGTTTTCTGAAATCTTTTCAATTAAAAAAAAAGACATGCGATTGATTTGGTATTAACAGAAAAACTAAAATATATTATGTTCCAGTATATTTGAAGTTCAAGTCACCCTCGTTTTTTTAACATATTAGAAGCAGGTTTTACACTTTTGCTGTTTGTGATATTTCTATCAAGCAGTTTAAATGGTTGGCAAAAGTTCCACACACAGGAGTACTTATCAGGACAGAACTCCCTAGTATTAAAACAAGCCACATGCAGTGTATTTGCGAGCTACGATTTGCACATGTCATACCGTTGGCTCCCCCAATACGATTGTCTATGTCCAGCTTTCTGATGGTCTGAGAGCTAGAGGAGGTCAAATGATTCAGTCAGAACTTTAAGCCTCATGTTTTCGTATAATACGGCACACAAGTCTAAAAGGCAAAAAGAAAACAGACTACCAATTCCAGACAACAGGCAAGGGAAGCATCATGCTCGAAAACCTCCTGATGTCATAACAAACAACTCATGTCCAACATGTGGACGCGACTTTTGGGCCAGAATATAGATATAATGCCATTAAAGAGTACACAAGTTTGCCAAAGCACATGGCTTATAAAATGATAATTGTTCAGGTAATATAATAACATAAAAATGTAAAACAAAGCACCAACAATAAAATTAATAATAATTAGTAATATATATATATATATATATATATATATATATATATATATATATATATATATATATATATATATATATATATATATATGTATATATATATATATATATATAACATATTATATTTTTCCAAATCTAAATTTAAAACTAAAATGTAAATTCCTTTGTTAATCTTTGTTTACAAAAGTTTTTGAAAACCTTTAACCTCTATAGTCTTACGTAAACGATTAAGTCTAAAGAAATGACAAAAGGACCCTGAATAATGTGTTTACTTAAATACATTCAATAAGCAATAAAAAATACTATTTCTATTTAGTAGAATGTATGATTTATTCGAAGATAATTTCTAGAAAAGCAAATTTATTGATAATATTGTTTGAAATCCATTTCACAACAGTCGATGATAGTGATTAAAAGTATTGGTATTCACTTATATAAATAGTTTTTATTATCATAGTCTGTTTTTTTTAAAGAATGCATTGCATTCTGAGCCATGTAGTGTGCATTTAGCAAAATATGTCTCAATAATTTTCTAAATATAAATTTGCATGTAATAATATTAATTTGATCTCTATTACAAAACTCATGCCTAATTTATTAAATTAACACGTTCATAATAACATTGTAAGTTAATATAATTTTAATACACTTCGTCGGTAAAAAAAATAATTAAGAGTATAGCATAGCATTTATACATTAAAACATTTTTCTGTTTATTAGTTTTTTTCGTAAAGTAGGAATTGTTGCTATATTTTAAATAATTCAACAAAATTATACTTAAATTATAACTTTTAGTATTTTAAGCCTAAACAAAGCCTAACCCCCACGATAAGAATTTTAATCTAATCTAAGTGATCACCCCAATACTCTTAAAAGCATTAACTTCAACAAATACTCATTCTAGGAATCAAAGAAATATGTAAAAAAATAATAAACTACCACAACCAATATATATTATTAAATACATTTCTGTTTTAAAAGCACAATAAATTATTAATTAATTAAAAATAAAATTTCCCTAAAACAATGGAAACATAAAATATGTAGATATAGGAAAAACAGTTATTTTTAATTTTGCTTCTAATCGGCTAGTCCCGGCTACATAAAACTTAATTCAGGCCCAGTAATATCAAAATGTAAATTTGTATTAAGACATGAACTATAAAACGAGCCATTTAGTGTGACATCAATAGCAAATGGTATTACACAACATGCCAGCATACAAACACACTAAAATACATATCACTAGGAATAAAAATAGCGTATGTGTATTGCACACAGTGTTAATAACCTTAATTCAGTTCAGGTTTGTGTAAATCTATAATCTTAGCACCACACACTTTTACAGTGTCTAAGTAAATCCTAATATAAATCAACTAAATAAACCCACAAGCTAGAATGAAACCTGCAACACACAATCATAAAAATAGCTTTCAAAAATCGCATAACACTAATAATCAAAATGTTTATAAAACACTAATTATTAAGTTTCAAAGTTTCAAAATAAATTTACAGATTGATTGTTACTAATGCAAACAGAAAAAAAGACGTAACTGTTCCGAAACTTATCTACTATCCTAGCGGATGAAATTACACTACTATCAAATGTTAATACAGACTAGGTGTTATTTGCAAAATAATTACAGCAAAATGAGTATCACTTAATGTAGACAGCATTTATAGACTAGAATATACAAAATATAATATATAAACTATCTTTGCAGTCAATGAATGTTCAGAAAAATGCTGAAATTCCGTTTATTGGAGACTTTAATCTTCCTGAAATAAACAGGAACAACTGAGCCATAGGTCAACAAGAAACTAATAAAGAAATTATCGAACACATTTTTGACTTAATACACTAAACCCAGAGCAAATAGTAAAAAAAAATCACAAGGAAAAAAAAATATGCTAGATTTATTATAAACTATATAGATCAGGGCTACTAACAGATTGTGAAATAATCCCTAGCCTGTCCGACAATTATATTGTTGGGTAACCAATACAATAAAGACTTAAATAAAAAATCTTCAAAATAATGTATCTCTAAATTAAATTTAATGTAACAAAATTACAACAAAAGTAAATATAACACAAATAACCAAGTTGAAGAAATTTGGAAATACATAAAAACAAATCTAAAATCAATAATGAATGAGAATGATTATACAGTATTACTGTCACATAACATAAACAAAAGCTGGTTCAATACTAAATTGAAAAGAGAGTTTATTTTGTTTTTAAAAAATACATCTACTAATTCAAAAAGGGTAAAAAAATCTTTTAAAAATAAATTAATTTTTTTTTAAAACTAAACATACAATTTTAGTCTGAACCTTCCAAAATTAATATATAAACAATGTAATGTATAAACATAACAATAAAAACGTATGGTCTATTGTAAAAAATCCCCCTAAAATAAAAAAATACAGGAATAGCAACACTAAAGCCCCATATAAAAATGTAATGAAAATGAAACGAAACCTAACAACCTGGACGAATATTTTGCATCATCATTTTGAGCCTCACGGAAAATGAAGTTTTCATAAATTCCATTAACATAGAAGAAACAGGTGAAGTAAGTATCGACGATATAGCTGTAAAATAACTCATATAATCTGAAAAATAAATGAAACTACTAGTCCAGATGAAGTGTGCGCAGATTATTAAAAATAACTAAACAATGAACTGTCCTCAAACCTTGTAAGTTTTGGAAGACTCTCCAAATCAGGGAAGAGTGCACCATGATTGGAAAATAGGTTACGTAACTCCCCTGTTTTAATATTTCGCATGTCAATTAATAAAATACATTATATGTAGTAGAATACTCAATAACATAGATAAAATAATGTCTTATGCCTACATTTAAAACAGTTTTGGGGGAAAAAGCATGTTAAACACAAATAATTTGTTTAATAGACAATCTGTCTAAAGCCTTCGACAATAATAATAAAAGAGGAACGATTTGTACAGACCACATTATTTTATAAAGTGTGGTTTACTCAAAGAACTTTATTACTTTCGATATTCGGGTCCCATAAACATTGATTCAAGACGTTATACTTGGTAAAGAGAAAACTAAAAAATAATGGATCCAAGTCCGCACCAATATCAGTTAACTCAGGATTCCACAATGAACTGTGCTAGGCTGCACACTCTTTTTTAAATGACATAGTAGATTTACCCAACAACATCTCAAAAGCAACAAAATTATGGCTATGATTGTATAATTTAAAAAAAAACCCAAAAAAACCCAATATAATCAGACAAATAAAGCAACATTTTACAAAAAAACCTATATGAATTAATAAAATGGGAAACAAATTGGAGTACGTCTTTCAACCCTGAAAAAAGGTCAACTTATTAAGAATAACATTTAAAAGAAACACATAAATTCAAAATAATTTTCATGGAAAGCAACCAAGTCCCAAATAAAGCTGGAACATGCTTAGAAGTAACAATAAATGAAAAATAATCATGGAATCCACAATCAATGAAGTAAATAAAATATTTTTAAAAAAAATTTGTAAAAAGAATTTAAAAAACTAAAATGCTTGCTCGCTTTCGCGAGGCCTGTTCTGAAATATGTCTTATCTTCACTTATCTATTACAGACGATCCTTTTATACAGAAGATTATTGCGTAATACTCTTATATATGGTTTGTGTCTAATACTGAATTATCACTAGAATTTAAAATGTTCAGAAAATGTTTCTTTTCCTAGTTTCTACAGACAACCCATTCCACGCCCGAATTCCGGTCGAGAAGAGCGAGATTTTGACTGTGTTTTGTTATTGCCTACGGAATAAGAAAGGTGTTTTAATCCTAATCTGAGGTTTGTATTAAGTTATCTTTGTGTTGTATTTCTAAATTAGAATTAATTGCTTAATGTATTTTTACTACTCTACTCTTGTTTCTTCTATCCTCTAGTGTTACAAGGTTTAATGATTTAACTACTGGTTTTATTCTTGTAAGTTTTGTTTTTATACTCTGCAGTGATGAATCAGACAGCTCCTTTTCACCACGTTTTTTATTAACTTGCGTTCCTTCCTGTTGCAAAAACCTCGTTCCGGTCCGCAAAATTCAAATTTTCCAACGTAAAATTAAATCACTTCTGATGGTCACATATATATTTTGAATGACTGCATTGTATCAAAATTTCAGATCGATCTATTGTACCTTAATTAAATTAATGCATTTTAGTTTTTCGCTTTATAGCATCTGTATCCGTCTGCTAGTGTTGACATACACGTGGCACCGGGGTTCACCCCGTAACCATTTCCTCGTGGTATTAAAACGTTGGGCGGGCGCTTATGAGGTGTTTGGTATACAAATAAATAGAGGTAAAAAAAGATCAGACACGTTCAGTCTGTAAATGTTTGTCAACAACATTCAAGGTGTTTCCCTCAATGGACATTGCTGGGAGGCAGTCTGTGCCTTGTCTCATAATGACATAGACCATTGATAAGCGTGCGTATGGCGCAGTAATATCATTTATAGAAGGAAAACGATGTAACATATGAGATAAGATAAGATAAGACAAAATAAAACTTTTTTATTACATTGCCAGAATTATTTTCTGTTCATCAATTCTAAACAACCTACTAATTTTCAAAGTATTTTCATTGGTAAAAAAATATCATATACGATGATACTACCTCAGCTAAATATATTTTCTAATTTTATACCAACAAATATAAACAAAAGTGGAAAGTCCCAACTATCTTCAGTGTATAAGGCAATTTCATTAACTTTTAAGAAATAATTAATATCTTGGAATTAATACAAGTCACCAAAGTTAAAGAGCAAAAGAATATACGTACACAAAATGTAAATTATTATTATTATTTTTTTGTTGTTGAAAATTACCACTTTATCCCATAATTACCTATTTCTGATTCTGTCCATATTGTTTAAATACAATGTCATTATATATTTTTTGTACACTAGTGTATCACCCGTAAAAAAATGACGTAAGTTTTCAAAATAAATACACATCAGATTAAAAAAATAATGTAATACAGAAATTTCATTTATTTGATTTATTTTTATTTTATTCATTTATTTCCTTATTGAACAATTATATGCGGACGTTCGAAAAGAGTTATTTTTTGGTGCAGTAATGTGGTGCGCTGCTTTCTAAAATTAGTAGCGTCACGAACAGACAGACGGGACAGACAGACGTGACATATATTGCAAATTATGTATATTGATATATTTTTAAAAAAATTTTAATTAAAAGATTCTTACATTAATCTTTATATAAAGGATATTTATTATTTAAATCGTGGTTTCCCCTGCAGGAAAATATTTCATTGTGATTTGTTGCAAAGCTTAAAATCTTTTCGTTTGTGGAAAAAAAACGATATTGATTTTCTTTGATCTTATTATAAGGATGTGTACTCTAAAAATGGAAACAATAAATATTAGTACATTTTTCTCATAATATGCATATAATAAACCAGCATAAATCAATTAGTAAAAACAGACTAAATATTTTCTTAAAAATATTATTATTATTTTGTTTTTATAAATTTATAAAATAAATCTTAAAGCAAATCTTTATATATATATATATATATATATATATATATATATATATATATATATATGTATATATATATATATATATATATATATAAATTTATAAATATTTTAGTACATAATTATTAAAAGTCCTTTTTCTGTGATGATTTTCCCTCCAATTGTGATCATTTCTTTATTACACTAATTGTTCCTTCTCCTACAAAATTTTCAACATGTTGGATGTAAACGTTTTCAATTACAAGTTTAAGCCTGAAGATAAACGAATATAATTAAAGTTTAATTGATATATTATTATTTTAAAATAATTTCGAATGTAATCTCTGAAAATTTGTTATATACAGAAATATATGTCGGTGCTTGAATACTCATTCAATATGTCGATCTTTTTCATCATTTATAAATACTTCTAATATCTGCCTCGTTACCATGTTAATAACATATTAATTAGAAAGTTAATAACTTTCAATATTTCAGCAGGATTATGTTCAAAACTAAAAATAACATTCTGCTTTTCCAGATTGTTTAATATGTATGTATTTTTGTCATTGTATGTATACTTCCAAACGGGTTTTTTAAAATTTATTAATGCACAAATAGTAATTTACTTAAAAACGAGTAAGGCATTATACTATATCAAAAATAAAAATAAAAATTAGTAAAGTTGGATCAAGCTTAGAAAATGTACAGTCTAAGTTATTCGGAGATTAACTAAAATGACCTTTCAAATATCATTACTTTTTTGGTATTTTTCATAGATGATCTAATAATCTAAATTTCGAACAGGATTTTTGTCTAATATAAAGTAGTTAGTTACATTTTTTATTTCAATGCACCTATTTAAATATATTGTTAAAATTATTGGGGTAAAAGTTCATTAAAACTTGTATAAACATTTATATTTCCATTAATGTACAACCACATAATTATCTTATATCTTGTAACGTTTAATGTCTTTCATTTTATTTATTTGTCTAAAAGCGGTGCACATGGTTATTAATATAAAATGGTGAATTTCAAAGACACTTTCAAATGTCGTTGTCCTATTTTAAATTGCAGTGGAACCTCGGTATACGTTCTTAATTCGTTCCAGACCCTTGGATATATACCTAAAATGACGTATATCAAACGTATTTTTACTATAAGGAATGGCGGAAAATGATTAATCCGTTCCTATGGAAAAAATCATATTATTACTTATATATTAATACATTCATTGCCATGGTTGAGTAAAATAGTTTAAACACTGCAAATTAATCAAATATTTATATTAATAAAATATGTGTTGTCTTTTTTTCAGGTTATTCTGATCAAAAGTAACATTTAAAGATGCTCTTGAGTCCCTAATATTTGTTTTGAATTTGATTTCACACCCTTTGCCCATTTAATAAAATATGTGTTTTCACACTCATAGAAATAGTCATTCTTGGCATTCTTAAAATCTTTGACATGCATTCTAATTTCATCCTATATCAAAATACGTTTTTAATATCATTCACTGAATGGTAGCAACTGCTGCACTCATGCATTTGATTATCGCGCGGTTAGCAGTCATTACTCAACCGAAAGCATGCCTGATTTATCATTTTTACTCATACGGATCATCCATAAATGATGTCACCCGTTAGATGATGAGTGACGAGTGGGAGTGTATGTTGTTTTTAAGACCTGTGCCATCACATCAATATGCGGAAATTTAAATAAAATCTCAACTTAAAATTTGAAGTTATTTAATGACGTTTTGCATGACTTCATGCGTGTTACTATTAAAGTACAACCTTACATTTAACTAAATACATACTTAAATGAATATAAAGTAATCTGAAACATGCTTTTATTCAAATAAGAGATGAGGTCATAGTTGATCGGAGGCTAACTTCTTACGCGGGAGGAGGTGGAGAATTTAGCAAAATTGCTTGACGTCACCTAAAGATGACACCATACAAGTTCTAACATACGGGTGGTATTATCCACAAAGTTCATATAACAAGCACAAAGTTTCGCGTCTAAACAGGACGAATACCGAGTTGGACTTATACCAAAGAAGACGTTTACAGAGGTACAATGTAAACTATTTAGGGAGAATTTAAACAGTATATCTTGGTAATAATAACAAATTGAGAATTGATATCTCCCTTACGAATTCTTAGGAAACATACAAAAATAACTCTTTTTTCATATGTATGTATGTATGTATTGGAATCCGTCCGTCCTCAGGAGACGATAGCTTTGACTCCTGGTCCTCTTCCCTCTAAAAACATTTTGGAGGATGAAAAAAAGATGGGCGTAACGAAAGCCTGGGCAATACTTTGAATAATGCCTAGGCAGCAGGTCCTCTCTCTCCACGCAGATGGTTATTTCAAGGGGAATTGCTTAGCTAATACAACAATGTGACATCTGCAATTTCTCTTCAATAAAACACCTTCTCCTGATTTTCTGTTACGGTTTGCTAACTTAGTCTCTCCATGAACAGTTATAGCCGCGAGACAGCGGAGGTTTCAGATTGGAGTTTTCCTCTCCTAAATGAGCTACTTATCAAGGTCTACGGGCCCCATCTACTCGAAGCTGCTGGTTTAAGGCGCCAGTGGCCCGCCTTCACCCCTTCTCCTGTCAGTTGAAACGTGTTCAGCTAGACTTGGTTTTTGGTAATTCGAGAAAGTCAGGAGTTGGACTTTTGTTAGCAGGGGATAATTTTAAATTATTTTTAGAATACATGACTTTGTTGGATTTTAACTTTCATATTAAAATGCAGACACAAAATGTCAAGTGCAAATAAAATACAACAACATATGGGCATAGAGAAAATTGATTCCTTGAACAGTTCTTTAATATCCTTGATTTCCTTATATTACATTTGTACGTTGTAAATTTATCCACTGCTTGTTTCTTCTTTTATTTTATAGTCGGTGAGAAAGTGTAGTTTCCATTTTGCACATATATAAATAATAATCAATAGCGTATTACCATTTAATAAAACGTAATTTAAAATTGTATTTTTTTTCATTGCAAACAGTCATTTGCAACGTCTAAAATTGCAATGATCTAATTATCTATAAATAAATATAGGTATATATTCAATTCAATTTATAGCAGGTATTAATTATTATGAATTAATTGTGTACTTTAAACATAAACTTACATTTTAATACTTCTGTTTCTGCTTAAACTGTCAATTTCAAGTCTGGACAACATAGGTTCACTGTAAATGAAAGCGAAAAAAGAAATGTATCATTAGCTTTTGAGTACATATAATATTTATAGATTAATATAAAAACTAAAGCATTAATTACTTTTGAAAAAAAAATGTACTTGTTCAACTTTTTTTCTGAACATTGTAACTATTTATAAAATGTAGTTTCAAATATATACAATTTTGAAAAAAAAATAGATAGTTTTTTTTTCTAGCTTAAAAAGCAAGTTAAATATTCTGACACAAAATTATGTTCAATGCTTTATGGAAAAAATAAAACCTGAGATGGTTTAAATTAAGTATCAAGATAAAATATTTCCAATTCATTTAATTTAATTTTGATATTATTTTTAATCGATTTTTAAAAAAAAAGTATTTAAAAAATTGTGATTTTTTAAAAAATAGTACTGAGTAAAAAACTAAAAAAAATTATAATTATAAAAACAATATTACATCTTAATTTCTTTTGAAACTATATTCAAAACTAGTTAGGGATTTACTAACTTACACATTTTAAATATTTAACTATTTATTATTTTAAAACTCTTCAACATCCAATAAAACTTTAAGAAAATACTACTTTCTAATAAAATAAAAATTTTCAAATATAAAAAAAAGTAATAATAATTGTTAAGACTTTTCATAAAGAAATTTAAAAGTTATACACATAAAAGATAATTATAGCCTCCAGTAAAGAATAATTTTTAATCCTTAAACACTAATGATCAATTAAGTTTAAATGATTTTTTATTCACTTAAAATGCATTCGTCTATTTGTATTAAATTTTAGTACACGGTATACACCAGACATTTAATAAAATGTTCAAATGAAGTCAATGATTATATCAAAATATTAATTTCAATATTTATTTTTATCAATTCAAATTTTATTTTAAAAAAGAGAGCCCTTTAAAAAAAAAGACAATGCTAATTTTCAAAATAATTAATAACATTTATAAAACATCACTGCCGAAATGAATGAGAATTTTTTAGATGAGAGCCGTATTGCGAGTGATAATTTGCAGGAGTGTACTCAAAAACTTCCCAAAAATTCATGCTTAGACTTACACGGGACATTAGAGAATTAGTGTTGAGTCAGTCTTTATATATATTTCATATTTGGAAAACAACTACATTTTGGCCCCCGGCCTCCAGCAACTGTTAATATAACTCTTTTTCGCCAGATACCATCGCAGGAGAATTAGTGGTGAGTCAGTTTTTATATAAGAAAAAATTACATTTGGGCCCCCCCCCGTGAGTGTTAGTGTAAATATTTTTTTTCGCTTGTTACCATCGCAGGATTGCACTCAACAACTTACAAACGTGTCATGCTTCTTTCTACACCGGAAGATGGATAATTAGTGTTTATTTAGTTTGAAATAGCCCATATTAGGAAAAACACGTTTTTTGGCCCACGGTATCCCATGCGTGGCAATTTTAAAAATTATTTTTCACTAATTATCATCGTGAGAGTGTAATCAACATATTTCCAAATGTGTATGCTCCTACATATACCGGAGTCTGGAGATTTAATGAATAATCTGTTTTTTAAGTTCATAAAAGGAAAAAAAAATACATTTGGGCCCCCAGTGGGTGATAATTTGTTTTTCGCATGTTACCATCGCGAGAGGTTAATCAACGATTTCCCAAAGCTACGTTATTGAGGAATCAATTTTTATTTAAGAAAAAAAACATATTTGGGCCCCGGACCCCCTTAGAGACATAATTTAATACTTATTTTGCCTGTTACCACCGCAGGGGTGTGTTCAACATCTTCCCAAAGTTTCATGCTTTTACCTACACGGGAAATTAGAGAATTAGTGATGAGTAAGTTTTTATATAGCTTATATTATGACAAATCTACATTTGGGCCCCCGGCCCCCAGTGAGTGTTATATAATTTTTTAAGCATGTTACTCTCGCAGGAATGTACTCAACAACTTCCCAAAGTTTCATGATTCTACCTGCACCGGAAGATGGAGAATTAGATTTGATTTAGTTTATAAAGCCCATATCAGGAAAAAACTTATTTAGGCCCTTGGTCTCCTATGAGTGGGACTTTTAAAATTCTTTTTCGACAATTATCGTTGTAAGAGAGTACTTAGCAAGTTCCAAAGATTCATGCTTCTACCTTATCGGGAAGTTGGAGAATTAGTGATGAGTCAGTGAGTCAGTCAGTGAGTAAGGGCTTTTGCTTTTATTCGTAAAGATAATCTAATATATAAAGCTCAGTTGGTGTTTGTATGTTTGTATGTTAGTCACCGCTCTCTGTCCCGCTCTCATTTAAAAACAAAATAACGGACATGGACAAAATTTTGCTGGACGGTTCCTTTTAACCTGCAGCTGGTTTTGGTATAGTTTTTGTAATTTTCCCTTTTGCCCGAAAGCAATCAATTAAAAGATCAGAAAATGTTGATTCAAAGAGAGAATTATTATATCTCAATTCCATATTTAACAACTTCATGTGGACATTCAAACCGAGTTTATTTTGGTGCGGGCTTCTTTTCCAATACTTTTTTTTTGAGCTGTGCGCTTTCAAAAATCTTTATTGTCAATATACGGTACGCACATTTTCGTGTACGGATCTTAAATTGAGCTGTGTAATTTTATTATAATGACATTCATATTTGGTTTGACCTTGTGGTACAAAGCAGTTGCCTTTTATACGAATACTTTCTTTATTTTATAGATGAGTTAAAACTATTTGATTACATTTGTCACATGATGAATGGTATTTATTTTTTTACATGAGGGCATGAAATTAAAAATTGAGTTATGTTGTTAATAATACCTCAAAATTTAATTTAAAAAAAAACAACTAATTATATAATTAGTGAGTTAATTTTTTGTGGAAAGCGATGGCCCAAGTCTATTTTAAGTGTAAATTTATTTGACTTGGGCATCGCTTTCCACAGAATAGCTTTCAAAAGTTTTGTTTTTTTAAATGTGTGTTGTTTTTTTTTAATTCCTATGATAGATTTATTTTTTTAATATCTATCTATATATATATATATATATATATATATACAATTCAATTTAATACTACTGTGGTAGTATCTTTTCCATACCACATACCAATAAATGCCTTATCCCTAAATCACTAATGACGATTTCTCCAAATTAAATTTTACTTGCTCATTCCTATAAACTTACTTATTAAAGTTAAGCATCAATGATCTTGACATGCATATAAAGATCTAGGACCAATGTATTATTTTATATTTACATAAGCTAAACAAATTAACAATGTAAACTTTAGCTATCGTACTTATTAAGAAATTATATTAAACTGAACACAAGTGAACCTAAAAATCCGTATTTAATTTGTGATGTGAATTGATCATCTCAGACGGATGATCTTTATTTTTTAATTTTTTTTAAATGTAATTATTATTTTTTTGTTTAGAAACAAAATATGGTGTGGGGGTAGGAAAATAATTTACAAAATTTTATGCCTTATGAGAAACGGGATCTAAAACATATATGCATTCCTTTTGACATTATACCAATTGCACAAAAGCGGTAGATATATATCGTTTAATATAGAGACAAATACATAAAATTTAAACATCATTTTCATTTTCAAACATCTACAAAGACGTTCACAATATAGAGTGGTTTTTGTCTGTGTTTTTTGTAGCAATACTTTATTACAATGTGACGAAATTTATGGAGTTACAATCATCTGCTACACTAAGCCGTGTAAACAAAAAAGGGAAGTCACCCTTATCTGCCCAAAGCATTACACATGTCTTAATTGGAACTAATTATGCATTAAAAACGAGGATCAGAGAGGTCAGATCCGTGATCATTGAAGGCTATCAAGGACCAATCAGAAGAGGATTGAATACATCGCCCATACCTAGGGTATAAAGGCGCATGTATCAGAGTTATCGTTCTCTTTTCGGCCATATGTTAGTAGTGCGAAGTCAGCATCGTGAATCTAATTCATAGGAGATAACCTATATTCATCCTTGGTGTGGAAGGGCCGGCATATTCATTACCAACCAGATTCTGAGTAAGATTTAAACTCTAGCTTTGTTTGCCTAGTTTTGTGATATATATTTTATATATTTACTTAAATATTAATCATTAAATCATGCCATATTTGAAATCGTTAGAATATTCTAATCCCACGGTCTAAGGTCGCTTACGGGGCCACGTGCGATATTTAAATATCCCACGTCTATTCAATAACCATGTGTGATTACACACGCCCTCCATCAGATAAATACTGATGTATTAGGTTTTATTTGTATAAAACAAATAACATCAATATAGCTGTATCTTAATCCACGTATGAGGTGTCAGCCAGATAGGTCTGCACCCGTGGGTGTAGAAATGAAATCTTTTTTAAATTTTAATCTTAGGTTGTATTATATATTAAATAAGTATTTGCTTTTATGTGAATATATTTTAATCCCCTTTTTGCACCTTGCTCTGAAGTCTCGGTTGCCAACACGGTGGATGAATTATGGACAAAACAGAGAAAACTATCGAAATATACTGTTCTATTTTTAGTCTGGTTCCTGGGGCACCCGACAGTACAGCAAGATAACCTGACCTCATGACTGCAATCCTGCCCAGGCCGAAATGTCGACACACAGGGTCAAGAGCTGGACCAGCCGCTGTCTAAAGCGTCTTGTATCCGGCACCCTCCCTCATCCCTGAACGGAATGACAAGATATTGAGGCGGGAGACTCATCATAGACCAGTTTGTCACATATAACCGGCAAATGAAGCCAACACGCGCACACCGTGCCTGTTGATGCCCTTGCGCACATACACGCTGTACGACGGATTTATAACACACTGAGATTGCCGATGTCACCTCAAACGAGGCGAGATAACCAACAACCTGCCCATAGAAAAGTAGTTCACCCAGTGACCTACTTGGCCACCAATACAGCAGCAGTGAACAGAACGACCCGGCTAGTGGAGAGCTTGCAGAACCAACTACATGCCCCAGCACTGAGAGACCATGATGTAGGGCAAGGCGACCCACTGCTGACGGTATTACTCACCAACCAGTGGACAGAACACACCGGCCAGTGGAGCTTGCAGTACCAACTGTCCCGCCCCCAACGACATAGGGAACACAACACAGGGCAGAATGACCCAGGCGGACAGTGTCACCACATTTAAGTACCCACCTAGTAAACATCAAGTTACGGTTCACAACCTGATGATGATTATGTTATTCAAAAGGGGGACATACATATATAAAATACATATAATAAATTAAATATGAATTCTTTTCATAATAACCACATAAATAACAGTTCAATACGCAAAAGATACGTTAATCATTAAAAAGAAATGGTGTTTCTTTAATTTTGAAAATAATTTTTTGAAAAAATGCGTCTTAAGTGCAGTCTTGAAGGACTTGATAGATGGAATTATCCAGATGCGTAATGGTAGAGAATTCCATTGTTTGGCTGCACGAAAAGAGAATGACCTTTCGCCAAATGTTGGTGTCTTAGTAACACAGTGAATGCGCGTGTGTGCAGAAGAGCGTAGCTAACGACTTGGTGAGTAGACCGACAGAAGCTCAGTAAGATAGGAAGGGCATGAGTCAGAAAAGAAGTTGTGAAAGAGAATGGCCATTTTGTAATCAATTCGGGCTTGTATCGGTAGCCAATGAAGTGAGTAAAGTAGCGGAGTAACATGGTCATGTTTTTTTGCCTTTAGAACTAATCTGGCAGCTGAATTTTGAACTTTAATTTAGTTGTTCAATGCATTGTTTTGACGCACCTGTTAGAAGAGATTTGCAGTAATCCATACGAGCTAGTACAAGAGCACATACTAGAGTCTTTGTGGCACTAACTGTTAAGTAATGACAGATTGATCTGATCTGACGATTGTCAGTGTAGGCAGAGCGACATATGTGATTGATGAAGCTGTTGGTAGACATATTGTCAGAAATAATGTAGTCAAGATTCCTAGTCGATGTTTTGAACAGTATATCAGAGCTAGCCACCTGGATAGAATTCGGAAGAGACAAAGTACTGCGTGATTTATTGTTGCAGAATAGGACTGCTTCTGTCTTGTCATCATTCAGTTTGAGCTTCCTGAAAGTCATCCACGACTTTATCTCACCAATGCACTCTTGCATCAATTTGACAGTGAAGTCAATATCAGATGGATCAGTGTGAGTGTAAAGCTGAGTATCATCTGCAAATGATGCGGGAACCAAACCAACGTCTAAAACTTTTTTAAAAAAAATAATCATTATAAGCTGAATAGACCAATTGTTTTCTTTAAATCTTCACTTCTTTCTTTTATGCTTTCACCCCCACACCATAACAGTTATTCACCACCCCCATGGACCTGTGGCTTTAACCGCCCCAATGAGCGCTTCAGTGTGCACAGGGTTGCGGTAGCGCCTACTTTGGGAATCACTGATTTAGTGTAATGAATATCAATAATATTACGACTTATATTTACATGTAGAATCTACCTTTTGAAAGTGCGTGTTTTTCGATAAATCACGCTAACAAAAAACCATACTTTGAAAAACTGTTGTATTTATTAGAGCATTTTTGAAAAATGAAATTGAAATGTCTGTCTAAAGACTGATTTTTAATGTAGTTGATTTGTTTCACTAAATGGTATTTTTCCTTGGAACAACATAAACTTTCAATCAAATGGTAACTTTAATCATCATTGAAATCTAATGCATACACGGTTGATGTGTAATATAATAAAATGTCATCTTGTGCACAAAAAAGCTACAAAGATAAAAATAAGAAGAGTAAGCATGAATACCATTTTTTTAAAAGGATCATGTTGGTGCAGCAAGTATCTGCTAAGGTGTTTTTCACCAATAGTTAAAGGAAACATCACTTTCAGGCATTTTGCGTGACCTACGTGCATTTAAATGACTTAATCGATATTTCAGTATTAAAAAACCCCATTAGATACGGTTTTAATGTTTTAAATAATGTGAAAAGAAAATGAGTCCGTTTCCATTAAGGTTAATAAACTATAGTGTAACGTTGTTATTTTGAAACAGCAGATAGATAAAAACGTGCATTGTAAAAAGGAAAAACACACTGATGGGCATGATTTTTAATCAAGCTTTCTTTTTTTATACTCTCGACTACCCCGAATCGATAGTTGACGAAGAAGATGGTTGCTCTCTCGCTAACCTTCTTTTGTGATGTGTTTATAATTTTATACTCATCTAAAAAAAATAAGGGAAATGTAATAATAGCCCAATACAAAATATTTGTTGTATTTTCTAAGCTTACCTCTTGGAAAGAACGGGCATTGCGCTTGTGCTCTTATAAACAAACGATTAAATATATAGAAATGTAAGGGGCTTATAATATCTTCATTATCTAGAAGCAATTACGGGGGTGGCAGATGGAGTAGAATAAACAAATTATAATGTATTACTAGGAAACAGTATCCAACAAAAATTATATTCCAAATTTAAAATTAACTTTTTGCCTAAAATGTTTTAATTTAAATTTCGTTATTTTTAGAGGCAAACATAGAAAATTAGGCAGTGCCTTATTAAGATAAACTATCTAGAAACACATTCAAAATAAGTGATTTCGGTGCATAATTTTATTACTAGACTTAATATTAAAAATCTTTATTGGTTATAAACTCAAATTTTTTGGCAAGCCATTTCAATAAAGCGATTAACTTATTTGTATTCTTTTTAGAAACGAAATTACATTTACAACCCTTATAATTTATGTTTATATACATAATTCGCAAGCAATTAGGAAAGGCAATAGATGATTCGTGCAAGCAAGCATGAAGAATGACCCTCGCTTATGTCAGCAATGACAATTTTTATTTTTTTTAATATACCCTCTAAATCAAGTGTTTTTTTAATTTATTTAGAATTAGATATTTTCTTGATATATATATATATATATTTAAAATTCTTCTTGATTCACTTAATTTAGTGTTTTTTTTTCCAAACTGATAAAAGCCTAATTCCTCATTTTCAAATATTCGAAACTTCCGATATGAATAAAAAAAGTCTTTAGAATTTCAGGCTCATGCCTTAAGCTTTGTTAAATAAAAATACGCATGTCTGAACTAAAAGTAGTGTGACTTAAAATGTAAATTTCTTGTATAAGTCAAATTAATACAATCTAATCGTTGGCTACTGGACTCATGGATATATCTTTTAAAAAAAACATAATTCACTTTAACCAAATAACATTGATTGTTTTACATATTTTTTGAACTTAATATGTCCATTATTTTCTTTGTACCATATCATTTTCTTCCTTAAAATGTACATTTTTGTTTCATATATGTCTTTAAGTGAATATATGCTTGGCAAATACATTCTATAAAATCCGAGTAGCTGTGATACAAAATTAAATAGCTGGGTGATAGAATTAACAAAATATAATTTGTTATCCAAAACGAAAGTAATAAAAATATTGCATCTTTCAGTAAAAGAGAAACGTTTAAGATATGAGAATTAAACGGTAAATGAGATCTTTTTTTAATAAATTTTTTAATTTTTTAATTTTTTTTTGAAATGGGAAAAGGGGAGAAAACTATATATAAAATAGCCTTGTACTTTAATTTGCAATTTAATTTATTGTTTCAGTTTACATACGTTTATGTACATCGGCGTGTGAGTATTATAGTTAATACAATTCCTTCATAAGTTGGATCATAAATATGAGATATTTTTCTTTCCCTGTTTTTAAATGAAATTAGTATCCAATTGATTGGTTTCATTGTTTCCTCGATTTGAAAGATGGCATTTGCTGTTCCGTAAGGCCGATTCGCGTAAGTACGAGGCCGAGAGCGAGGCCAAGCTCGCTCTGCTGGATGTTGCAGGAGACAACATGCGTGCCACCTACAGGTGTTTGCGAGGCAAAAAATCCCAAGGACGAAGGGAAAACAGAAATTCAGACTTACTGGGACAAAAGTCTGGCTGAATAGGTGAAACAACGAGCAAAAGCACGGAAAAAGGCCGCTAGACTGAAGACGCCCGAAGCTCGCAGAGCGTACAACAGACTAACGGCTGAAGTCCGGGCCGCTTTCGACAAAGCGAAGAAGGCGAAATGGGTAAATACGTGCGAAAAGTCGACCTCATAGACGGGAGAAAAGTTTGGCGGCTCATAGATGCACTATCTGGCGCAGGCAAAACGAGGAATACCAACCCTTTGACGACACCAAAGGGCTAAAGGGCGTGTGAAGTAAAGCGAGAACGAGCGCTGAACAAACACTTTGCCCAGGTAAACAAGAAAGGCGCCAGATCTGATTTTAGCCGAACAATCTACCAAATGCGCAGGGAGGGCTCAAGGAGACAATGCATGTGCACTCAACTAGAGATTTTCTCGGCCCCTTTCAAAATGACAGAATTGCAATCCGCCTTCAATAAGTGTCAAGCTGGCAAAGCACCAGGTCCAGATAAAGTTCACAATGAAATGCTCAAACATCTGGGCAAGACAGGCCGAATAAAACTATTGAGTTTTATTAATAGAACTTGGACGACAGGCACGCTGCCGAAGCTGTGGAAAAAGGCCACAATGAACCCAATTCCAAAAGCTGGGAAACCAGGCGAACACCCGACCAGGTACCGGCCAATTTCTCTCACATCGTGTGTGGGGAAGGTGGCTAAACGGTTAGTGAAAGCACGACTCTAATGGTTCCTCGAAAAGACAAAATTCATTACAATGACTCACGGTGGTTTCCGAAAGGGAAGCCAATCGATGGACCAGTATATCCGTCTAATTCAGACAATAACAAACGAATTCCAGTTGAGGAATCACGCCACTGCTGTGTTCTTCGATCTGAAGCAGGCATGCGACAAGTTATAGCGTTGAGGTCTGATTTATAAGTTGCAGCAGTTAGGTGTTACTGCAAACACGTACAGTTGGATAAAATCTTTCCTCACTGTCAGAACGATCAAAACCCGACTGGGAGAATCATTATCCAACGAGGCTAGCCTGGAGGACGTACTTCCACAGGGGTCCGACCTCAGTTGTACATTGTTCTTAGTCTACGTCCAAACCTTCAAGGCATTCTCGAGTCACAGAATGTCATGTTTATTGACGATTTGGCTATATGGAGTTTAGGAAAATACGTTCCAACAATGCAGATCCGGCTGCAGGATAATTTGAATCACATCAAAAACTACGCAAACCGTTATCGCCTAGTAGTCTATACGGAGAAAACGGTCCACTCCATTTTCACAAATGGACCTGAATATTCTGAAGCATGAGGTGGTGCTTCAGAAATGCGTGAAAAGGTTGAATTGGGATCGGACATCAATGTACTTGGGAATCAATTTGGACCAGAAGGTCCAACTACATAACCACGGACGTGAATTGTGCGTCAAAGCCACAGCTAAATTGTCCCTGTTGAAGAAACTAGCTAGCACTAATCGGTAGTGTGAGAGGTGCCATTGAATACAGCCTCCCGGTCCAGGCCTTTGCGAGCCGTATGGCTCTAGAAGGACTGGACCGAATACACATCCAAGCTCTACGTTTTGTATGCGGGGCGTTGCGTACGACACTCACAGCCGCTGTAGAAATTATGTCAAACGTGGAACCCCTGCCGATAAGCGAGAAAAAGCAATTATAACCACGCTTGAGCGTTACCCTAGGTTTCAGCATGACAAACCCTGCTTCCAATTACAAAAACGATGGGTAAAGAGGACCCGACTGATGATACCATCGTTTACGGATACGATCAACGAATTAGAAGACTCAGTCCACATAACCAAGCACAAGGAACAAATGCACCGGGTCACTGCTCGAGGAACATATGAAAGCTTTGACTTGCCTGAACCCATTTGGCACTGGCAAATACGACGATGACGAAAGCCAGTCCCGTCGAGCTCCAGCGAGACGAGACTATGAAGACAACCGAAGCTTATGGCTACAGCGTGGTAAAAGTCTTCACGAACTGCTCACGTTTCAAGGATGGCAGAAGTGGATACGGAGTACTAATTCAATACCCCAATCTGGAACTGATCGTATTGAACACACTGGGCTGTTCAGATTTACATACAGTAGTCACGACACCGAACTGTAAGCAATCTGCAGGGGTTTGAAGGAAGTGCGTCGACGTCTAGCAAGAAGAAAGGTTTTCCCAACCGTCGTAGTCTTAACCAACTCACGGTTTTCGCTCGAGACTGTGGGTTGATCCTCTCTGGAGGCGAAAACGGTCTGTGTAATTTTGAAAACAGTAGGTGAAATCCTAGCATGAGGCGGAAAAGAAGTCCTTCGGTACATCAAAGGGAACAGTGGCGAGCTTCATTCAGACATGGTCTATAAGCAATTGAGAGATCGGTCAGCTCAGCCCCAACCCAACCACCTGATGACCCAGCTGGGGGTCAGATCATGGCTTAAGTACCATTTCCGAGAGAAATGGCTTCAGGGTTGGGCATCTGGAAGCACGGCCAGAAAAGTATTCCAGTACATGCCGCAACTGAGCAAAAGTGACTTCTGGTGGGAAAGTGGACGTAGCAGTCAGACGCTCATAACCCATACCAAGCTACTTTACAGGTTCAACACTAGAAGAGATCTAGCCGGTCGATTGTGTGGCCACAAGGAGGATAGGTAGGCCCACGTACTCGTAGATTGTCCCGAGCTGTGCAGGATTTGGAATTAGAAGTACCGTTACCTGTAGTGGAGTACCTCTATGGCGATGCCTGCCTGATGAGGCTCGCATGCGATAAAATGAACCGGGTCCTAAGAGCCTAGCGGCTTGACCCAAAAGACAATGAACACTCACGATTGTTTCTTAGCACCCTTTGTATTAAGTCAAATTGTCTCAGAATTAGACTGTTAATTTTGTCATAGGTAAATTTCTAGTCAACTGTAAGTTTCCTTCTCAAGATTAATCGCAGCAGAAAATTTATTTATGTTATAGCCAGAAAGCGTATGCATACATAATTAACAAATAATTATCGGATCTATTCAACCACATAAAACAACGTATACTTATGGGATGGAAATTTGCTCCGAGAAAAGCAAGATATTGGTTAATTCCTCAGCTGACAGTATGGCCAATATCGTAATGAACCAACAAAAGCTGGAGTAGGTACATAACTTTAAATATCTAGGAGCAATTATATCCAGAGATGGTACATATGAAGCTGAAATTGGAGCTAAAATGACGAATTTGACCAATATATGGAACAGCAAAAACATAAGCCTGCCAACAAAGCTCAGGCTTTACAGAGCTCTCGTTAAAACCATTGTCCTTTACGGATGTGAGACCTGGACACTAATGGCAGCCCCTTAAAATTAAGCTACAGACATTTGAAAACAAATGCATGAGGAAAATTCACCAGATCTCCTATTTAGAACACAAGACCAATGAGTATGTCTGGGATAGAATAAACTCTATTGCAGGCTATCAAGAAACCATCATAACAACAATTAAGAGACGCAAGATGGCATGGTTCGGTCATGTACTGCGCACATGATACCCTGACAAAAATTATCCTTCAAGGCACTGTAGAAGGAGGCCGGCTAAGAGGTCAACAATGGAAAAGCTGGCTGGATAACATAAAAGAATTGACAGGGATGAAATTGCATGAATTATTTGCCGCCGCTCCAAATAAGCATATGTGGAGATGGTTATCCGTTGATTTGTCCATGCGCTCCCCCCAACGACCGCAACGGTCACGGGAATGATGATGATGATGATGATATATATATATATATATATATATATATTTATATATATATATATATATATATATATATATATATATATATATATTAAATAGGGAGTGTCCGCGAATTGAGATAAACTGGATAAATGACAAAATTTGTTGAACTCCTGTTGAGCCCCTTTGTGATACAAAGGAATAAATAAGATATATATTTACATAAAAGTACATATTTTAATTATATTACATTTTAAAAGATTAAAACGTTAATAAGCTAAATTTTTAAACATTGTTTTCGTTTATTTTCCCATTATTATACTTACACATGTAGAGATAATTCGTTGCAATCGCTGGATGTACCTTGTAGAGCAATTGTATCGTCATGATTACTTTGGCGTAATAAGTGAAGATCGGTTTGTTTATCATCATCCTTTTCATTTACTTTAGCCCCCTTTTCAATAAGCAGAGACTCCAAATCTTTGTAACTATTCTGGGATGCAATGTAAAGTGCCGAAAATCCATCTGGACTATTTTCATTTACATCAGCCCCTTGTTCAATTAGCAAAGCAACAATGTCTATGTGACCACATTGGGTTGCAAAATGAAGTGCCGTCAACCCCCCTTCCAACTTATCATTAACATCAGCCCCTTTTTTAATAAGCAGATCCAATACATCTTTGTTGCCAGCAATTGATGCGATGTGAAGTGATGTACATCCAAGCAGCGTCTTGTCATTTACATTTGCCCCCCTTTCAATTAGGAGAGCAACAATATCCTTGTGACAATTCTTGCTTGCTACGAAAAGTGCCGTCATTCCATTATCTTTTTTCTTATTTACATTAGCCCCCTTTTCCAAAAGCAGAGCCACAATATCTTTATCACCAATCGCAGATGCTATGTGAAGAGCCGTAAATCCATCATTCTTTTCTTCATTTAAATTAGCTCCATTTTCAATAAGCAGAGCCACAACATCTTTGCTACCATACTTTGATGCAAAGTGAAGTGACGTACATCCTATATCATTCTTCTCATTTATATTACCTCCCTTTTCAATAAGCAAAGACACAACATCTTTGTGACCTTTCTGAATTGCTATGAAAAGTGGAACCGCTCCTTCATACCCCTTGTGATTTAGACTAGCCCCCTTTTCAATTAACAGAGCCAGGATATCTTTTTGACCTTTCATGCATGCATAGTAAAGGGCTGTAAATTCATCAATATTTTTCTCATTTACATGTGCCCCCTTTTCAATAAGCAGAGCCACAATGTCTTTGTAACCATTCTGTGATGCTATTTGAAGTGCTGTCCATCCATTATTCGTTTTCTCATTTATATTAGCCTTGTTTTCAATAAGCAGAGACACTAAATCTTTATGACCAAGTTCAGATGCTATGTAAAGTGACGTCACTCCATCAATTCTTTTCTCGTTTACATCAGCTCCCCTTTCAATAAGCAGAGCCACTACATCTGTGTGACCGCCCTGTGATGCTAGGTAAATTGCTGTCAGTTGATTATTCGCTTTTTCATTTACATTTCCTCCATTTGCAATAAGCATTTCCGCAACATCTTTGTGACCGAACTGGGATGCTACGTGAAGTGCCGTACAACCATTGTTTGTTTTCTTATTTACATTAGATCCCTTTTCAATTAGCAATAACACTACATCTTTTTTGCCAATCATTGATGCTATGTGAAGTGCCGTGAGTCCATCATTATTTGTCATATTTGGGTAAAGATCATTCATCTTTGTAAATATTTAAAGTGATGTCCATGCATAAATCACATTAATATTTATATATATCGCTCTTTAAAAATGCTGTTTCATTACATATGCTTGTTCTTTAAACTTTTTGTTATGGGTTTTCCATTCTTAAGTTCCTGAAAGATAGATTGACATATTTTTTTAATGTACTGAAACAAAGCATATTTATTGGTTGGTATAAATTGAAAACATTATAATTTTCTAATACAATAACATCTTCTGCTATTTATGATAGAATTGATACATATGATATTTTATAAAGTTGAATCATTCCTTCGTGAAATAAAATGTGTTTGTTACATTGGAAATGATTTTTATTAATAGTAAGATATATTTCCCCATTATTTGTTGATATAAAAAAATAATACAATTTTCGATAATGTATCGCCTTTTTATTAGAAGAAATGTATTTTAGCCACTGAACAATATTTTAAAAAAGAAAATTACATTTGAAAAATTTAATAAATTTGCAAAAGTGAAATTTAATTTTTATCTCATGTTGTGTTAACATTGGTTACTTAACAATATAAAAGACATTTTAAAACTTAAAAACTTAATTTCACTCTTAAATTGTGAGCAGTGCCATAGTTAGTTACTTCTTAAACATTACTTAGATCTCAAATATAGAATATTTGTAAGTGAAAAAAACAACATATTTTAATTTTTTCCAAAATCTATATCTACATCTTTCATTAAAAAAATTAATGCAAATAAAAGTAGCAATAGGCATTTTGAGGCAATAATTTTGAATTGCATGTAAAATTCCTAATTGTTTTGCGTATTATAATTCAATATAAAATAATAAGTAATAATAATGCACTAAATACATGTGGATAAATAAAATATAATGTATTTCTAGTCTAAAGGTGGATTTTTGTTTTATATTAAAGCTACGTAGATAAATCCAAGCACTATCGATAGAGCTACGTGAACGCTTTTGATCATCTCTTTTAAAAAAACAACATTGTAGCATTTTTATTGGTATGTGTTTTTATTACGATATTATATAAGTCTTCCTCTAAAGAGTAGCTAAACTAGTTTAGCACAAATGGTAGAGGTATAGCTTGTTAGGAAAATATATCTCCTTATTGTTTAATTTTCTTACGGAAACACAATCAAATTTTACTTGCAAATATCTCATGTTCAGAAAATAAAAACATTAATCTGAATTTATAATTTGTGTAGTACACCGAAATACATATATTAGCCACAGTGGGGTAATTTATATTACTTAAAATCTATTTTAATGATGTCTGCTCCTTGAATTACCATTGCCTGTTGGTATTTTTTAATATGAATCAATTCATAAGACCACGTGTTAAAAGCATATTTTACAACATTAACACAATTGTCGGCAGTCTATTAAAAAAATGTAGACATTTTGTTGTCTTTAAATTTTTGTCATTTTTATGGTTTCATATTCTAACTTAAATGTAAAACAGATGTAAGATATTACTGTTGTAAAGTTAAAATTCATTGTTACTAATTTTATTAGTAAATTTATTTTTATATTGCGTTGTTTATGCCTTGGAATGATTTAAACTACCACTTAACTGTAACAAATGGTAAATACATTACATTCAATAAGTTTGATCATCAAAGATACTTTAAAATAACTGACATGAATAACGTATGGTAGAAAATGAAAAACAGTACAATATACTTTCGGGAATAGCTTTTGATTTACAAACATTATCACCACTTCTTATTGTTGAAATTTGAACGTGTGTCGTGATTGCCTAATGATTTTTTCTGCATTTTTTAATCTTCCTTGTATGTTGTGAGAAAGCTACTCTAATAAAAATAAAAGTTTATAACCATTTTTACGGATACGTTCATTGTAATTAAACGTGTAATAAGTATTCTTACGTTTCTATTTTTTTTAACTTATCCCCATACTTTTATATAACTGTTATTTTGCACTAGTTTAATGTCGCGTTCTTTTTGACATATCGACTATTAGGATGGTGACAAAAATAACATAAATAAGGTGCACCATTCTCTTTGCTTTTACCAGATATTCAATGGTTATAGTTGGTTTACACCAGTGGTTCCCAAACTTTTTGGCCTACCGCCCAATTTTCAGAAATTTGAAAGAAAATAATCGTTGATTTAACAATGAGTGCTGCCAAAGAAAGAAAGCTTGAGGACGAATGTCGTTTTTTAAATGACGAATTAACTGTTAAATACTGATTCACGAGCGTTGGGAGAAAAGCAGCCTGCTTGCTATGACGTAAAATACAAAATACACAAACAAATTGTGCAATGAAAACAATAAATTTGAGCTTTATTTTTAGACTGATACGACGTGAGTGTCTTATAGGAGTACAACTTAAAAAATATACCACAAAACAAAACATTTGTATTTCGGACACAATTTAACGAGTGAGACAGAAAACGGAAATGCAAGAAGTTGATTAACAATTTAATCATCATTATCATCATCGCCCATCGTCCCATCTGGGACATAGGCCACGAACAAAGGCTCTTAGGGTATCCCGGTCCAGCGCAAATCTCTATAATGTTCCCAGCTGTGCCCACTCATTTTGGTGTCTGCCTTCAGTTCCCTTCTCCAGGTCATTTGGTACGACATCTTTTCCTCTTGCCTAAAGGGTTCCAAGTGATGTCTTGTCTCATAATACTGGATAATAATTTAGAGAAGCAGCAAACTGTTTTCACCAAACAGTCTTAAATACAAGATGCTGCAACTGAAGCTTGTTAGGAGATGTTTCATAAGATCGTAAAACGGAACAAACCTTTTTCTGACAGTGAGTTCATCAAGGAATACTTGTCAGATGCTGCAAGCATGATGTGTCCTAAACATTAAACAAAATTTGACACCATTTCCTTATCAAGGGAATTTTAGTCAGGCGTTTTGAAAACAAATAAATTACAATTTAATGCACCAACGTCGAGATGCAAGCAAATACCTTTTGGTACTCTCTCGCGTTGGATTTCAGTACCAGTGTACATATTGTTGATATGTATATGCGGAATAAACACGCGTTTCGAGCTTAACAAATAATTACTTAGTGTTGAGCCACTCAAAGAAACAACTACAGGCATTTATTTTTGCAATGATGTTGAGATATGTCTTGAAATAACTGGGGTGGTGTGGAATAAGATGGCAAGAGTAACAACCGATGGAGCGCGAGCTTTAACAGAAAAAAGTAGTATGGACAATGAAATTAAAGAATATCATCCTGACCATACACTCTTACCACTCCACTGTTTCATTCATCACTGTTGAATATCAAGCAGTTGTCAGTATGATAAACTGTGTAACAGCCAGGGACTTAACACAGGCAGTTAAAGGCACTGCTTGAATATTGGAATAGTATGCTATTATCTACCAAAGCAGTGTCCGCTGGCTGAGCCTGGGCAAGATATTGAGGCGAGTATGAGATCTCAAGGAAGAAATAATTATGTTGCTGGAGTCGAAGGATTTTGTTTGTGATAGTGTGGTAATATCATAGTTAATGAAATGTGGACGTCAGACTTCATGTTTGCCATTAACATTATTGAAAAGTTGAATTAACTGAAATTCAATATTCAGGCCAATAGCTAGTTTACACATGAAATATGTGTATGTAAATCATTTTAGGCAGAACAGTCCCTGTTCTCCAGACAAGTAGGTGAAAATAGGTCTTGCATTTCCCTTTGCTGAAACAGAAAACCGTTTCTGGCAAAATAGCTGACAAGTACAAGGCTCAGTTGGATGCATTTGCTATGTAATTATGAAAGGAGGTTCCTAGACTACAAGAACCTGGAACCACTCTTTAATATCCTCAGTTCGCAATTTAGTTCAGAAGCTGATTAAGCCAAAAAGGATATACTTTTAGAACTGATTAACCGAAAGGCAGATTATGACCTGAAAGAGAAGATCAAGTTAGTTTTTCTGCTGGAGTTTTTTGTGCTTTTTGCTAGGTGTGGCATTTCCACACTTTTAAAAACTTGTATGCCTCACTTGTGCCAATATTTAGGTCAACATATATCTGTGAGCAAGCTTTTTCTTGTTTGAAAATAAATAATTCTAAGAACAGATCGATTTTGACTGACTGCAATTTGAATGCATTCATGCGAATCATAACCAGTAACCTGGTTCCACAATTCAAGAATAGTTCAACAAAAAAAAATTATTAAAAATTCGAAATCATCCATATGAGAAGATGAACCTGGTATACTGCTAACAATTTAGTGATCCTGGGCTCTATTTTCGTCAGCAGTAATCTTGAATAACCACGATTGTCTAACGCACTGAATCTACTTTCCATTAAATGTGATGGAAATGTAATTAAGAAAGTTTAAATTACAGCCCTTATTACATGATCTCCTTTTCCAGCAAGAATTGTTGGTAGCTGCTTTTGAATTTAAATTTCAATTCATCATTTGTAGTCACTTCCATCAGTTCTTCTTGTTTGATTAAAATCTAAATGGAGAGCATCCAAGTTCTCACAATAGGAAAGTATGTCTTCCTCATTTTCTTTTTCCTGCTCCTGATAAATTTGGAAACTGGCTGAATTCCCCTCGTCTAAAATTTCCTTTGTACAGAAGAAGTTTTTCCTCAAATGCAAAAATAACAGATTTTTATTTTTGTGTAAATTCAATTCATCACCTTGAAGTGGAAGATTCGTTTAATAATTTAAAAAAAAACAAGTTGATCAAGTAAACGTTGTCACTTTTGAGTTGAAATAAATTGGATTGTAAAGCATCATATTTATCTTTCAAGAACTTCAGCATCATGTTTAACATCTTATTTTAAAAAAAGTATCTAAACAAGCTCCTTTGACAACCAACGAACTGCCGAATGAAGCAACAAACGACTAAATTCTTCATTGTTTTTTAAAAGAAAGCTTTTAGAATAATCTGTCATTCAATGATTTGCTTCTGGTTGTGTTGATTACTTTAAATACATATTGTAATGAATTATGTAGTCATGTAACTAAATTTTTGACAACTAGATGTTGACGATGAATGATATAGTAACCTTGGAATGCATTTAGCACCCCCTTTTTTAAATATGCAAGAACATACCTGTAGAGCCATACCATCGCTGGACATCATATGTAGCTATTGATAAAATATTACTTAGAACCTAGAGGTATTCATCTGTCTTTAAAAAAAAATATCCAATGCATGAAATATTAATTCATCTTTGGAATCGGTTTCCAAATATTTAATAAATAATAATGCTTGGAAAATTCGTTCTTTCTTTTTGAACCGCACGTATGATAAAAGTAAAGATTCATTTCCTTGCAAAGTTGACTCATCAAGTTGATTAGAAAACAGATATGTTTTTAAATAGTCATGCAATGAATCTTGAACACCTTGAGCCTTTTCATCAATTCTTATTTACACTGTATTATTGCTAAACTATTTTTTCTTGATAACATCTTATGATTGCTTATGTATCACAGTCCGTATTAATTCACTTATAGCTGCTATAATTTGTTCTTCATCATTAGTATTAGGTTTGCTCGATTTTGAAATCAATAACGAAATATTGTAGGAAGCAAGCAAGCCATTGCCATCTTGTGCTGTTTCAGTTAAAAAGAATTTTGTCAATGTCAGTTGTTTGATGAATTTGTGTTTTAGAGTTTGAAAATTAGATAAATTTTTATATTTTTAACATCGTTAATTTTAGTCCAATGTTTTTGCAGTCTGGAAATGTGCAATTGAGCATATCTAAAAAAAAACAACAAAGTGCAAGTGAAGGAGCATGCGGGAACTAAAACCAACGTCCAAAAAGTTTTTTAAAGAAAATTTAGCCGTATGAGCGGAATACATTATCTTTTTTCTAAATCTTCTCTTCCATTTTTTTATGCTTTCACCTCCCCCCTTAGAGTTATTAACCGCCCCAACCCCAAAATTGACCAGTGGCCTTCACCGCCTCCCACCTGGATCGATTCAGCGCCTACAAGGGGGTGCTAGCGCCCACTTTAGGAATCACGGATATAATGAAAGTATGGGAAATTTATATCTGACTATACCATTCATCCAATCGCCATGAAACTTTGGGAAACTTTTGAATACGCTCCTGGGATGGTCACTGGCATTTTTATGTGCACATTTTTAACTCATAGTGCGCCTCGGTGTTCTATAATATGATTTTTTCTTATATGAGCTATATAAAAATTACTTTAATCATTAGCTATTAGGTAAATTGATGGAACTTAACCAAACTTTGTATATAACAATGTGGTAGCCCATATTGATTTACTATAGGGCACTAATTTCATAATGTCCATTTCTTCGGGACTGATGGCCCAAAATGTCTTTTTTCACAAACGTTTAAAATTTTATTCCCCATTCAATTATTAAAGATCTTGAGAAATATTTACACAGATATCCCCTAAGAAGTTTATTGAATCAATCAGGTGTTTTGAACTTGACATCTTGTACTAAATGGGCCAAGGGGCACTTAATGTCGTTTGTTGCTTATATGAGCTATATAAAAATTAGGTATGCGTTAGCTACTGAGTAAATGAATGGATCTTAACTAAACTTTGTATATAAAAATTGTGTAGTGCATATTAAGATAACAAAGGGCACTGAACTTCTAATTTCCAATTGTTCAGGCCCGAGGCCCAAAATTTCTTTTATTCTTATATGTTTGAGGTATTATTTGCCATTCTATTTTTAACGATCTTGAGAAATATATTTATGATGAAACTGAATTAAAATGAACAGCATTTTGAAATTGAAATCTTACATCGAATAGGCCCCTTAAGGTATTTTTCCTTATATTAGCTTTTTAAAATTATTTTAATTGTTAGATAATGATAAAATAACTGGATTTTGACTAAACTTGGTATATACAAAAATAAGAGCCTATATTAAAGTGATTACAGGGCACTGAACGTGTAATGTCCATTTCCTCGGGGCTGGGGGCCCTACATTTGTTTTTTTCTAAACTTTTAATATTTATTTAACTTTTGTTCCCGATTCAATTTTACACGATATTGAGAAATATAGATAAATATATTTGTTATGAAATTAATTGAAATGAACAGATTTTCGAACGTCATAAGTTGAACTGATGAGCCTGGTGACCCTTAATGTAATTTCTTTTTCATCTATATGTATTCATTTTTACTGAGATCGTTGCAACGCACGAAGGGTCTGCTAGTAAGAACATAAAAATGTAAAACAAAGCACGTACAATATAACTTGTTAAATAACTGTCAATTTAAAATTAAAGAATTACATTTAAAATTATGTATATAATATAAAAATAATAAAAAGCCATTGTATAAATGTTATTTAATTAACACAATAACACAATATATTTTTTATCATCTAAATGAATCATACAACTGTAAATTCCATTGTGAATCTTTGTTTACGAGACTTTTTGAAAACGTTTAACCTCTATAGTCTTACGTAAACGTTTAAGTCTAAAAAAATGTCATAAGGAGCCTAAATAATGTGTTTAATTATATACATTCAATAAGCAAGAAAATACTATTTCTATTTTGTCGAATGTATGATTTATTCGAATATTATTTCTAGAAAAACAAATTTATTGATAAAATTATTTCAAATCTATTTCACCACAGTCGATGCTAGTGATTAAAATTATATGTATTCACTTATATGAACCGTTTTATTATCATTATTTTTTTTATTAATTAATTAATTTAAAAAAAAATAATACATGAAATTCTGCACCATGTAGTGTGCATTTAGCAAAATATGTGTCAATACTTTTCTAAATATAAATTATCATGAAATAATATTAATTTCATCTATATTACAAAACTCATGTTTAACTTATAAAATTAACACGTTCTTAATAACATTGTAAGTGTATATATTTTTTAATACACTTAAGTCGGTCAAAAAAAAATTAAAGAGTATAGCATAGCATTTATACACTAAAAATAAAACATAGTTTACATTTTTAAAAAAAAACGCATTTTAGTGGTTTTTAGGTTTTTTAGTAAAGTTGGAATTATTGCGAAATTTAAAACAATTAAACAAAATTATACTTAACTTATAACACAAAGCCTAACACCGACAAGAAGACATTTAATCTAATCTTCGTGATAACCACAATACTCTTATAGCATTAACGTCAACCACTGCACATTCTAGAAATCAAAGAAATATGTAAACAATAATAAACTACCACAACCAAAATATATTGAATGCATTAATGTTTTAAAAACAATAAATAAAATGTCTCTTAAACAATGGAAACATACATGATGTAGATATATGAAAAATAGTGTTTATCTTTAAATTTTGCTTCTCATCAGCTACATAGAAATAAATTCAGACCCAGTAATATCTAAATGCACATTTGTATTAAGACATGCACTATAAAATGAGACATTCAGTGTGACACCAATAACCAATGTTATCTTATCTTATCTGGTACAGACGCTCCTTCTATACAGAAGATTAATGCGTCCTACGATTATATACATTTGGTGTTTAGTCCTGCATTCTTAAAGGAGTTTTAAATGTTGATAAAGTGTTTTCCTGATTTATTCAGGCAACCCATTCCTGGCCAGAATTCCGGACGGGAAGAACGCACAATTGTATGTGTTTGTTCTTGCATACGGAATGAGAAATGTGTTTTTATGCTTATGTCTATCCAAGGCTTGGTCATGCCTCAAACCTTCTTCCATTCAGTCCTAATCAATGCCTTTTTCTCCAAGATTGGGTGCCCAGATAATGTAGATCTTCTTCTACATCTTTTATCTATCCAAGCCAAGGTCTTCCCTTGAGGTGTTTTCCGCTTTGGTTTTGGTTATGCATGCTTTTTGCTCCACTGTCATTTGACATTTTAAAAAAATGTCCTGACAAGCTTAGTTTGCCCTTTCTTATATCTGCAATTATCTTGGTATTCTGATATGGACTGTACAGTTTATGGTTCGTTCGTATTCTCCATCCGTATTCAACATTTTGGGGTCCATATATTTTCCTTAATACTTTCCTCTCCCATGTATTTAAAACATTTTTTGAATTTTTTGTTAGGTTCCAAGTTAACTTTACACACACAAAAATCTTAATTTATTTTGTAATTTTTATTTTATTTTTTTTTCATTTGATTATTTTTGGCTACTAAAATATGTTCTATTGCCAGCTGATAATCTTTCTTTAGATTCTTATATTATTTCATTCCATTCATTCTCGAAAAGGGTTGGCCTCTACGTTGGCCCGGAAGACGAGTAAGGTTGCGGAAGTGGTTGCGACCTGAAACAGGCTAAACCCGGCGAAATTGCGAAAACACAAGCACTGGAACCCTCCGGACAACCGGACGGATCGGCACGGCTCACCGAGAGGCCCGGTGCTGGGTGTGGGAGCAGGCCCACACCCAACAGTGCCAGGCTAGGAAGACCGAAGAATGTAAGACAAGGGCAAGAGACTGTCCTCAATGGGTTGAAGATTTCTGACTACCCCCTCAATATTCTAAGGTTCATATATCGAAAAAAGCAGCTCCCGGAATGGACCTTCTAAACAACATGTTCGGTGGATGGTGGTACGTCGGGCAGGTTGGCTACTACTCCTCTTAGGGGCATGGCGACGAACGACAGGCCATGCTCAAGTGTTCATTCGGTGATTGGCCGTCCTTGTATGGGTGCGAAGGGCCATTCTGAACAAGCCCTGGTTGTCTTACAATTGAATGTCTGTGGCATAAGGCAAAATGGTCGCGAAGTAACTAAAATAATCCACGAACGGAAAGTGGATGCAACATTGTTCCAAGAAACCCTTCTTAATGTGAAGCCGTTTCATATAAATGGTTATTCGCTATACCATTGCAAGTGTGACCGGCGATGTCGAGGTCTTGCCACAGCTGATTTAACGATGGAGCTGATCTAAGTCAAGTGTTATAGCAACACTGATACTCTCACTGTGAGAGTTTTCAAAGGCGACTTAGGCTTTACAATCACGAACGTCTATAATACGCCAAGAAAACCAATCACATTTGGGGAAGATGCCACTTTTGGCAGAACGATAATAGCAGGAGATTTTAACACACAGTCTCCTGACAGGGGCTATGCCGAATGAAACGTGTCAGGCCGTTACATCGATGACGTCTGTATCAGTACGAAACTCATCATGCTGAAGAACACAGACAGAGAACTGACACTGCTGCACATGGGGCACAGCACTGAGTCCTAGAGTCAAAGCATAGACTGGAAGTATTAAAGGAAGAAGGAAGAGACCACCTTGCAATCCTGGTTGAATTTGTATTTGGTGCAGGCAAACCTCGATTTGAAAGAAGGCATTGGCTGTTCCGTAAGGCCGATTGGCTTAAGTACGAGGCCGAGAGCGAGGCCAAGCTCACTCTTGCTAGATGTTGCATGAGCCTTAATGTACTTAAATTAAAGAAAAAAAAGTCAACTGAATCAATAAAATAAATTCCAAATTTATTTTATTGATTCAGTTGACTTTTTTTTCTTTAAGTATATCGGCGTGTGAGTATCATAGTGAATACAATCTCATCATAGGTTGGATCATAACTATATGATATTTTTCTTTCTAGGTTTTTACATGAAATTGAATGGTTTGATTGTTTGCTCGATTTGAACGAAGGCATTGGCAGTTCCGTAAGACCAATTGACGTAAGTACGACGCCGAGAGCGAGGCAAAGCTCGCTCTGCTGGATGTTGCAGGAGACAACATGGATGCCACCTACGGGCGGTTTATTGACACAATCCTTGGGGTTGCGAGACGAAAAATCCAAAGGACGAAGGAAAAAACAGAAGTTCAGACCTTACTGGGACAAGAGTATGGCTGAATTGGTGAAACAACTAGCAAAAGCACGGAAAAAGGCCGCTAGACTGAAGACACAGCGTACAACACAGCGGCTGAAGTCCGGGTCGCTATCCACAAAGCGAAAGAGGCGAAATAGGTAAATGCGGGCTTAAAACTCGACCTCGTATACAGGAGAAAAGTTTGGCGGCTTATAGATGCACTATCATGCATAGGCAAAACGAGGAACGCAAACCCTTTGATAAAACTAAAGTTCCAAAGGACTAGTGAAGTAAAGCGCTGAACAAACACTTTGCCCAGGTAAACAAGAAAGGCACCAGATCTAACTTTAGCCAAACAATCGACGGAATGCACAGGGGTGGCTCAAGGAGACAAAGCATGGGCCCTCAACTAGAGGTTTTCGCGGCCCCCTTTACAATGACAGAATTCCAAACCACCATCACTAGGTGCTAAGCTGGCAAAGCACCAGGTCCAGATAAAGTTCACAATGAAATGCTCAAACATCTGGGCAAGATAGGCCAAATAAAACTACTGAGTTTTATTAATAGAACTTGGACGACAGGCACGCTGCGAAGCTGTGGAAGAAGGCCACAATAACCCCAATTCCCAAAGAGGGGAAACCAGCGAACACTCGTCCAGCTACCATTCAATTTCCCTCACATCGTGTTTGGGGAAGGTGGATGAACGGTTAGTGAATGCACGACTTCACTGGTTCCTCGAAAAGACCAAAAATATTCCAATGACTTACGGTGGATTCCGAAAGGGACACCAACCAATTGACCAGGCTCTCGGTTTAATTCAGACAATAATAAACGAAATCAAGTTGAGGAATCACACCGTTGCTGTGTTCTTCGATATGATGCAAGCATACGACAAGGTGTGGCGTGGAGGGCTACTTTACAAGTTGGAGCAGTTAGGTGTCACTGCAAACATGTACAGCTGGATGAAATCGTTCCTTACGGACAGAACGATCAAAACCCGAGTGGGAGAATCATTATCCAGCGAGGCACGCCTTGAGGACGGACTTCCACAGGGGTCCGACCTCAGTTGTACATTGTTCTTAGTCTACGTCCACGACCTACAAGGCATTCTCGAGTCACAGAATGTCATCTTTGTTGACGATGTGGCTATATGGAGTTTAGGAAAAGACTTTGCAACACTGCAGAAAAGGTTGAATTAGGATCGGACACCAACGTGTTTGAAAATAAAGTTGGACCAGAAGGTCCAACTTCATAACCATGCACGTGAATTGTGCGCCAAAGCCACAGCTAAACTATCCCTCGTGAAGAAACTGGCTAGCACTAGTTGGGGTGAGGACTGAAGACTACTGAGAGCTCTCTATCTTGGTAGTGTGAGGGGTGCAATTGAATAAAAAACCAAGCTCTACGTTTTGCATGTGGTGCGTTGCGTACGGCATCCACAGCTGCTGTAGAAATTAGGTCAAACGTGGATCCGCTGGCGATAAGGCGAGGGAAAACAATCATGAGCAATTTAGAGCGTTACCGTAGGTTGGAGCATGACGAACCATGCTTGCAACTAAAAGACCGATTGGTAAAGAGGACCCGACTGAAAAGACCATCATTCATGGATACGGTCCACGTATTAGAAGACTCAGTCCCCATAACCAAGCACAGGGAACGAATGCAACTGGTCCCTGCTCACGGACCACATGAAAGCTTTGACTTGCTTGAACTACGTTTGACACTGGCAAATATAGTGGTGACGAAAGCCAGTCCCGTCGAGGTCCAGCGAGACGAGACTCTGAAGACAATCGATGCTTGTGGTAAAAGTCTTCACGGACGGCTTATGTTTCAAGGATGGCAGAAGTGGATACGGAGTACTAATTCAATACCCCCAACCTGGACCTGACAGTATTGAACTGTCAGGGCTGTGCGGATCTGCATACAGTAGTCACGACGCTAAACTGGAAGCAATCTGCAGGGGTTTGAAGGAAGTGTGCATACTTCAGCAAGAAGAAAGGTTTTCCCGACCGTCGTAGTCTTCACCGACTCACGGTTTTCGCTCGAGACTGTGGGTCGATCCTCTCTAGACGAAACCGGTCAGTGTCATTTTGGAAACATTAGGTGAAATCCTAGCACGAGGCGGAAAAGTAGTCCTTCAGTACTTCACTTGGCACAGTGGCGAGCCTCATCCAGACAGGGTCGAAAATCTAGCAAGAGATGGGTCAGCTCAGCCCCAACCCGACCGACCGATGACCCAGCTGGGGGTCAGATCGTGGCTCACAGACAATATCCGAGAGATATCGCTTCAGGGATAGACATCTGGAAGCACGGCCAAAAAAGGATTCCATTACATAGCGTGACCGAGCAAAAGCGACTTCTGGTGGGAAATTGGACGTAGCAATCAGAAGCTCATAACTAGAATGATAACTGAACATTGTCCCATACGAAGCTACCTGTACAAATTCAACACTAGAAGGGAACTGGCCTGTCGGATGAGTGGCCACCTGGAGGAGACTGTGGCCAACGTAATCGAAGAGTGCCTCAAGCTGTGCGTGGTTATGAAGGGAGAAGTATCGGTACCTGCAGCGGAGTACCTCTATGACGATGCCCGCTTGATCAGACTCGCATGCGATAAAATGAACCGGGTCCAAAGAGCCTAATGCCTCGAACCAAAAGAGAATGAACATTCACGAGTAGCGATCGTAAGTATGATAATCGGTTCACTGTTTGAAAAGCCGGTTACAAAATAAAATGGCTTAACATGTCATTTTCTCTCTTACTAAGGTCATGTTGTTGTTTTTTTTCGTTGTTTGTTTTGTTTGTTGACTTCCCATCATGTTTGCAATAATTTATTCTCTAATTGAATACCCAGTATGTATTTAGTACTATTTTCAAGCAGGGCTTGGCCATTAGCGTATGCTAGGTGCTGGATGATTGGTTGTAGAGCGTGTCATTAGCTTTTGGTTCTAAGTTTTCCCCAAGGAAGTATTCAGTTATTGTTCCTACTTTGTCTATATTTATGTTTCTTTTAACTCTGACCGTGTTGTTCGTTTGTCGTAGTAAACGATAACCATTCTTATCATATTTCTCCTGTGCTAGCCTCCAAGTGTGTCCTCTGCTGGCTTATTAGCCATATTCTAGAACAAAATTTGCATCGGTATATTTTATATTAAATATAACTATACTTGTTGATTTATTTACTCAAGAAAAACTCAATCACATTATACTTGCAATTGAATAGGTTTGGAGTTTAAAAACATGAAAATTGAATTTGAAATGTCTGCAATATACAAAAGGAGATTTTTAGTCACAGTAGGTTAATATATATTAGTAAAATTTAATTCATAAAATGCATGCTCCGCAAATTACCATTACCTATTGGCATTTTTTTAGCTTCATCAAATTAATAACACAACATATTAAAGGCATATTTAACAAAACTTCCTTTAACTTTTTAATTTGTGTAGTTTTTTATTCTAGATACTAAACATTCAAAGAATCAATTATTACTAAAATTATGTTTATATATTTATTATTTTAATTTACTTTTAAATACTAAAATAATAGCAAACAAAATTTATTGTCATAAGTTAATTCACAAACAATAATAATGCACATTTGTCCGAGGTTGCAAAAATACTAATGAGTTTTAAATCAAATATATGGAAACTGTAAGTTTAAAAAAGAAGAAACAAGTACCATAATGTAGATAATGTAGTATAGTGGCGTTTGTTTCATGCTTACTAATTTTGTTAATATATATAGTTTTATAATTGTGTTGTATTTGCTATGGAATTATTTAAACTACAATTTAAGTGTGTTTAGGTAATAAATAGTAATTTTAAACAAAATATAATTCATTAAAAGATTTTTTTTTAAATTACAGACCTGAATTACGTCTGGTAGAAAGATAAAGTCCGTGCAATAAAATTTCGGGAAAACCCATTAATGTAGTAACATTATCAGCGCTTCTTATTGTTTGAACGTGTGTCCTGATAATCAATTTTTTGTTTGTTTTGTTTTGTTTAGCATTTTTACCTTGTTTGTATGTTACGAGAAAATTACTCTAATAATAAAACAGGTTTTTACCATTTCTACGGATACTTTCACTGTAATTAAATATTTAAAAAGAACTCTAAAGTTTTTATTTTTAAAACCCCACTCCATTTTTTTAGAACCGTTGTTTTGCACTACATTTTCCCCGCCATCTTTGCCACGTATTAACAAGGAATATGGTGCAAAAATAAAATAAATAAGGCACATTTCTCTCTTTCCTTTTAAAAAATAATAAATTCTTATAACTGGTTAACACGTACACATTTAACCAAAAAAATCGAAGGCTCCTTTATGCACGCACTATTTTACTTTGCGCACTCAAAATTATTTCATGACGTGATATTCTCACGTGACAAATATTACTTTTTAAGGGCTCACTTTTTATTTGTATTAATGGCCGTGAAGACAATTGTTAAATTCCCAACTTCAACTCCTCTGAAGTCTTTATCGTAATAGACACGAAATGGAAAAGGTGTATATCTTTACACAGGAGGCTATTTCTTATCTTATCTTAGCTGATATGTTACAAAATTATTTTCTATACATAAGATTATTGCGTCCTACGCTTATATATGATTTGTGTCTAGTCATCCATTCTTATTTGAGTTTTAAATGTTGATAAGGTGTTGGTTTTCCTGGTTTATACAGGCAACCATTCAAAGCCCGAATTCCGGACGGGAAGAACGAGAATTTGTATATGTTGTCTCTTGCATACGGAATGAGGGGGGGGGATGTTTTTGTCATTATGTATGTCTATCTGAGGGTTGTATTCAGTGCCATAGCTAGGAGGTGCAGGGGGGACACATATCAACGGGCGCCACGTTAGGGGGCACTAAATTGAGTATTAAAACTAATTATTTTGATGTAAACTAATGTATCCCAAATACGTTTGCAAGTTTGAAATTTGGAGCTCCACAATTATCTTAATTTCAAACCAGTTGGCAAGCATGTTTTTGTTGCCCCAATTGAACATTAAGAGGTGCCATTCTACTCATAAACAAATTACAAATCCACAATGTTATATTTCTTTTTTTTCTTTTTTAAACTGTTAGTTGCGGGGAGTGGAAAATTGGAAGAACAATTTCGGCGCGATATTTTGAAAAGAATACTTACCTGCATTAAGTTTCTGGTTTCACAAAACTTGGCACTGCGTGGTCGTTAGGAACATCTTCATAACGACGAGGATAAAAATGTTTGAAACTTTCTCTCTGTGATCAAACTCGTTGCTCTGGCTGATCTACTGTTAGAAAAACACCTACAACATGCCCGAGATAATCCAGGTTCAGTATCTTATTTATCACCGGAAATCCAAAATGAATGTATCTACCTACTGACATCGACTGTAAGGAATCAGCTGTTTAGTGAAATCAGAAAAAAGTAGTACTACGGTATCTTACTTGACTCAACACCCGATCTAGGACATCGGGTAGAACGTTCTCAAGTCAACAGATTTGTGGAAGTGAATTTTCAAACTAAAAAAGTAACAATCAAAGAATCATTTTTTAAAGTTTTGTTCAGATACATTCCAAAGAGGCAGCAAGCATTGAAAGAGTTATCGTAGATTAACTTGAATCTGATAAAATACCTCTAGCCGACTGTCGGTCCCAATGTTATGACTATGCTGCTGTAATGACTGGGCATATATCCGGCCTTCAACAGCGAATATGTGCCAGAATGACAAAGCATTGTGACAACCACAGCTTAAACCTAGCAGGAGTCACTTAGCTAAACAGGATCCAATTTTTAACACGTTTTGTTTTGTGGAATAGTTAAAAGTATATACATGTATTTGTTTTTCTTCGTTGAATAGCTCATTGGGAAGAATTTAAAAGAGTTGTGCCAATCACAGTGAAAAGGGAGTCTGAAACACGCTGGAGTGCACGGTCAGAAGCTGTTAAAGCTATTTATGAGGACTAGATGAACTAGAAGGGCTGTTGGAAAAAAATTATCAGAAGATGCAATTATGACGCCTAACACCAGAAGTGACGCAGAAAATTTGCTGGCAGGTATATTAAACTGAAACTTCCTAGTTTTGTTACATTTCTGGAACATCATACTTTGGAAAATTGATCGTGTCCAGAAACGGTTGCAGGATCTTACAATAAATTTAAATGAAGCAGCATCTGATCTTGAATCACTGGTGCAAGAACTTGTCAACATTCGTGATAATTTGAGACAGGTTGCGGTAGACAATTGAAAAACAAGATGCAAAACTTGGGGAATCGAGGTTGACAGAAGGATTAGACATCGGGGAATGCCTGGAGAATTTGCAAGAGATGCAGGACTTTCTGCAGAGAAGAAAATGCACGTGCTATGATCAGCGTATAAAACAGACTCCAACATGAGATATCAATACGGTTTTCACGTATAAAAAACCTAAACACCGAATTTTGATTTTTGCTAGACGTCAAAACTTTTCTCGGTGAGACACGTGTTGATACAACTTCGTCAAAATTGTTTAGATTTTGGAAATTTATACGACATTGACGTCAATAGTCACGAATTGTGCACAGAAATCGGAGACTGTAAAATGCGGCTCAGTATCCGGACTGAAATTCTACCGGAAACTACTTTGGATCTTCTTGGTTTTATTGTTTCAAATGGAGATGAAGTAATTCAGAATTTGAATATTTCACTTCAAATACTTCTATGAAATGTTGTTTTAATTGAAAGTTGTGACGGTTCCTTCAGCAAACTGAAGCTTATTTTTTTCTTAATTACGTACTTCAAGGGGACAAGATCATCTGAGTGATCTTGCACTCCCTAGCATCTAAAGAGAAACACATGAGAATATTAATTTTGACAACGTGATTGAAGAGTTTATGACAGTCAAATCAAGGAGCAGGATCAATTTGTTGTAGACTATGTCTCTTCCATTCATATATAATTAGTAGAGTATATATATATATATATATATATATATATATATATATATATATATATATATATATATATATATATATATATATATATATGTATATATATCAAATAAATTGTTTACAATCGCATAGAGAATTATTATTCTGTATTCTATTTCATTAAAATACCAGATGCTTCGAAAATGAATCATATACACCGTAAAATTTCAAAATTTTCTTGGGGGATCAGTGAGCCCCCAGAATCTGTCGGTCCGAGAAGGGGCGTAGACTTTGTATCATGTCCCCGGGTGCAGATGACCCTAGCTACGCCACTGGTTGTATAACGTTGTATTTGTGTTGTATTTCCAGTTTATAATTAATTGCGTTATGTATTATTACTACTTTGCACTTGGTCCTTCTACCCTCTAGTGTTTCAAGGTTTAATGATTTAACTAATGGTATTATTCTAGTAAGTGAATATTCTCCAGTAACGAATATGACAGCTTTTTTTTTGAATTTCTTCTAGTTTATGAATGTTTTCTTTGGTGGATGCGTCCCATACGGAAGATGTTTATATAGTACAGGTCTCACCAAATTGGCTTCAGTGGTTTCATCTCGTCCCAATATTCATCAAACCAGTCCGTGTTTTTGTGAGATTTCTTGCCACCAAAGGCATGTATTGCTGATATATAATTTGTGTCTCTGAGATGTGTCCATTTGGAGTAAATGGTGACGCATGGGAACGTCTTTGAAATACTTTCCTTCACTTTGTCTGTGAATGTGTTTTCAAAGGGTCTTTAATGCAGAAGGTGTTAATACGTGGACATCCCTTTTTCTTGGTGTGGTAAGAGGTTTTCCTCATTATTCGTACCTTGCTGGCCACAAGTGAGTGATCCGTGTTGCACTCGGCGCTGTGATAGCTGCGGGTGAGTAGGACGCTAGCTAGTTGTGCACGCCTGGTGATGATGAGGTCCAGCTGGTGACATTGGCGGGATCTGGGGTGTCTCCAAGAGACTTGGTGTATATCATTGCACTTGAAGAACGTGTTGGTCAAACACAAACCTCGTGAGCAGCACAGTTCCAGAAGCCTCTGTCCAGTATTATTTATATTTCCTCTTCCAAGGAGGCCAAGGCATGTGGGCCAGGCTTCGTGGTTGGGCCCCACTCTAGCATTGAAATCTCCTAGGAAAAAGATTGCCTCGTCTTTGTGGGTGATAGCTATTGCCTGGTCTAAAGCTCCATAGAATTGGTCCTTTTCCGGGGTTGAACAGAGAGTTGGGGCATACACACTAAGAATGATTGCTGGGCCCCCAGCTATTTTTAGTCTTAGAGTGATGATCATCTCGGTGCCTGATAATGGGGTTTCGATGGTTGGAAGGTTTTCTTAACAGCGAAACCTACACCATGCTTTCTTGGTTCATTTGTAGCTCTGCCTTGCCACAAGAATGTGCAATTTCCCTCTTTTAGTGATCCGCTGTCTGGGAGCCTGCTCTCCTGAAGGCATGCGATGTCAATCTTAAGCCTCTTAAGCTCTCTATCGATTAATCCTGTCTTCCGTGTGTCGTTTATTGACTGCAGGTCATCTGTAATGCCGATACACATAGTCCTCACGTTTCAGCTAGCAATTCGAATAGCTGGGTTCTTCTTTTTCGTTTTTGTATTTTTTGGTGCAGGGCTTTATGGCCCACTTGTTGAGTGGAACTCTAATCTCCACGCACCCAGTGGAGAAGCAGGCCATGACGGGATAGCATCTATTTTACTGGGGGATGACCAGTTTGAGGCGGGCGGTAGCTGTCCAGTGAGACTTTGGTAGTCTCCCCCACAGTCGGAAGAGGCCCCTGGCACCTTGCTCTACGTCAATTGAGCTTTGGCTTAGAACCGGTAACTGCTGCTTCCCGTGTTTTGTCGACACCTTGCGGCGACGCTAGAGTGTCCTCTCCAGAGGTGATGCAAGACTGGGCAGGTATTATGGAGAATGAGCTGCTGCCCATACAGCATATCAACCCTCTCCACGTGAATGGTGTAACCAAGGGAACGACTTTGCAGCTTGGCTGCCATTGGCGTCGCAGGAGCTGCCGGAATGTACTCTAATGCATAGGCCGCCTGTAGGTGCTCCATTTCCTGTTTGTCTGTCAGTGTTTACTTTCCTAGCCATTCCCGAGTAGCTGGTGTGGCTGCAAGGCAGCGGAGGTTTGAAGGCTGAGTTTTCCTCCTCCTAGAGGAACTACCAGCCAAGGTTAACTAGCATCATCTACCCGAATGGGTGCCCAATGCGAGCTGAGTAAACTCGACCCCGGCACCAGGAATTGAACTAGTGACCTTTTTTTTTAGTGTCTTGGTACCATAGCGCACTATCACTTAGGCCACCACTTGATATTTATACATATATATATATATATATATATATATATGTTACAGGCAATGTGTGACATCAGGCATTTTGTAGAATGCCTAAGCAATGTATATAATGCCTGATGGTTTCAGGCAAAGTATGAATTTTGTAAAACATTTGCATACTTGCCTAGGCATTCTATAGAATGCCAGATTTTGTCTAGGCAAAGTGTAAAAAAAGAGCACAAAAAAGACCTTATTGATAATTATGTATTTTAAAGTGGAAGTGAATTAATAAAAAATAAAGCACATGATGTACGCTCTGTATTATTTTTTCAAGGTCTTCCTCTGATTCCACATCTTATAAAACATTTTCAGGTAAGGACGACGTTGTCAGGCCTACTTTAGCTCTGCTACCAAAGAGAGCTTCTTATGTTTATTTTTCAATACCAGAATGAAAAACTCTGTTATTCTTGAGTCTGATTAACTGTAAACCCCCACTCCAGTGGCCAGTCATTTCATCTTGCATGCAAGCACACATAATATTTTTGATGTCTTGGTTAGCTCTTTCGATGTTTCCTGGCTTTGTGAGTGGCGCGGCTTGCCATGAACGATCTTCAAGGCGGACCAATACTCCTTGAGGCTGCTTACCACATTGTTTGCAAATTCCTTTGCCGTTATTGGACTGTGGAATCATTGGCGCACCAGGCAACGTAAATATATCTACGAGCTGGTATGCTACTACATGTGCCCTCTTTGTCTTCAGGGCCCTGAGAATCAGGAGCATGGGGAGATGATCTTGATCCACCATTATAAACTTGTATTACCCATCAGGATGGGATTTAAAGTCGATGAGATCGACATGACAACGAGAGTTGATTTCAGAAAAAGCCTTTGGCTTGACCACAATGCTTTTTTGACGCCTTTTTTTTCTTGCATAGTTCACTAAGGTTAATACACAGTTCAATAGCATGACGGGTAGCATTCTTTTATTTGGAGGAAATTTCTTTCAACATTCTGTGCCGTCCTCCATAACGAATGGTCTAGTGGACGTTATGAATTACGTCAAATATCTCGGAGTCCGCGACGTAAAACAGAAAGGCACTCACACCTTTTTGAACAAGGTAGATCAAATTACTCTTATTTTCCAACATCATGACATCATAGTGTTTCACCAGCCAATAGTCTTGTGGTTCTTGCTTAATGGTGGTCTTAGCTATTTTCACATCGTCCACCAATTTTTGTTAACTGTTTCGGTTTAAAAAAACGCTGTTTTTAGCTGCGTTCGCTCTTACTTTAGATAACTCATCGTAGAACCGTCGTTGCATGTCAACATGACGTGATTCTTGTCCTAGAACTACATTCTCTTCTGACATGGTCACATAGCAATCCAAGGGGAAACGTTATGGGAGAACGTCTGTTGAATCTCAGCCGGAAGAATTAATCTGACGTCGTGAGGAGATTTTTGGCAATATTGTCTTTGATTTGCTAGTGGAACCTCGTACTGGCTAAACAATAACTTTCAACACTCACAGGCTTCGATCCCTATCATCAAACAACGCTCAAAGCGCCATCGCCAACATCAGTGGCTGGGAAAAAGGCAGGGGTAGGCCAATTATATGCTTTTCCGGACGACAATTCGGCATTCTATAGAATGCCTAGGCAATGTATGAAATAGCAATCATTCCATACTTTGCCTGAAACCATCAGGCATTATATACATTGCCTAGGCATTCTATAGAATGCCCGAATTTCACACTTTACCTGTAACATATATATACTTTAAATAGATGATATAACCAAAATGTTGTATATTTTTTTTCTATCTCAGTGGTCTATAGGTTTAAGATTTTGGACAGTTCAATCGCTTTCAACACTGCGAGCACTCTTAAATTGCATGCCAATACTTTTATTTTAAAATAATTTAGATTTTTAGAAAGGGATTACACACTTTTTATTTAAAGGGGGATGTGTGTAGTTCTACAAGGCTATACTCTCCCATTTCGACTCCTTATCCCCCTGCCCCTATTCTTCATTCAACGAGAAACTCCACTTATTTCTTCCTCCAGTCATTTTTATGTATGAGCAATTTAAACTGAAATTTACAACGTTATCACCATGTATTGTTTTTTAAAAAAAATACCCTTTCAAAAATTTCACCTTTTTAAAAAGTGTTGGATTTACCAAGAAATTCAGTTCTTGTGTAAAGATATACACATTTTCCATTTATGTCTATTACGATAATGACTTCAAATGAGGTAAAGTTGCGAATTTCTCTTTTGTCCTCGCAGCCGTCAAATACAAATAAAATAATTAGCCTTTATAAAGTATGTTAGTTATTTGAGTGTGAAAATCCGTAAAAAAATAGTTCTAAGTTCAGCAAATAAAAAGTGCTTGAAGAATTATATATATTTTTTTTTCATATTAAATTGATTGTGTAAATGTCATGAAAATTGGACTAATTCGGAAGGTGAGCAGTCTTCGAAATTACTTGAATATTCTTCCATTAACTTGGCTGCTGCCCCTCTGATGGCGTCATTGTTTAGCTCAGTTAGGTGTATTGGAAAGCCAAATTTCTCATGGATATCTTTATATACGCCTAACCGATGTTGTAGGGTTTAAGAAAGTTTGTCAATGATTACCAAAAATACTTAAACCTTGAATTGTTGTCTTGGGGAGAATACTGTTTTGGTAATGTCCCTATATCACACTGAAACTTTCTCTTTTTTGATCGTATTGAAGATTGTTTATACTCTTTTTATTCCACGGAATTGTCCTTTCCTTTGTCTTCATATGTTTCATATACAGAATGCTGTCTTCAAAAACCCAATGAGAGACTTCAAATGCATGGCTGAATTCAAAGATATTCTCCGCTATTGAAGGGATTCATTCGTTTTCTGAAAGCTTTCTAATTTTTTTCTCCAAAATTTCAATTAAAATAGCGACTGCCAGTTGTTCAAGATCCTTCCGAAATCCTTCTGCTTCAAGTCAAAAGTCACGTGGCTGATTTTCGATAGTTGCTAATTCATCCAGTGCTGCAATATTCTCAAGGTATGATTTATTAAAAGATCTTACAGCATCATGTTGGGCTGACTCTCTTGTGTCTGACAAGGCTCCGTTAACATGTATCACTTGCATGTGTTTTTGAATTACTTGTCAACGATGAGTAGATGAAACAAGCCGAGTATAAAGATTTTGCAGAAGAGAAAAAAATATGACTGCAGCAGGACAACATGCTGAAAATTTCCCAAAAAAATTAAGGGAATGATTTGTGCACGACCTGGACTTTGTTATACTTCCTAATCATATTTGCAGCATTACTGTATGACTGTCCAAGGCATTTTCAAGGATTCATTCAAACATTTTCTCATCTTTTTTATACACGGTGTGTGTTAAAAATATGACGTCACCTAAAAAACGCGCAACTTTAATTAAAAGTTCCACTTAAATATTTGATTGTTTACCATTTAATTAATGACGTTTTCAATGGCTTCACGAGTGATACGATATTAGAGTGCAGACTTACCCTAAATACATATGTAAATGACAAAAAATAATTTGCAACATAGGGTGGATGTAAAAGCTTTGTGACGTTATATTGGAAAAAGGGTTGGATGTATAAGTTTTTGTGACAAAGTATGACTCTGGGGGAGGGTGGCACAAAATTCGGCAACCTAGTGTGACGTCATTTATGGACAGCCCCTTCAGTCGTGAAGGGTACACCATGGGCTCCCGCCTCGGGTGACACCAACCCTAGCGATGCCTCTATTTGCAAGTACACTTATTATTTGATTGTTTTTTTCCTTGAGTAAATAAATCAATAAGGAAAGTTATTTTCAATATTAGTTATACCGATCCCCTTTTGCGCAAAAAAATAGTTTAGCTACTGTTTAGAGGCAGACTTTTTAAAAAAATCATAATAATAGCACGAACAAAAAAAAGAGTTAATTTTTTTTTAATTTTCAAAAAGAATAATGTAGTTCTATCAGTAGAGCTTGTGTTTATTTGTGTAGCCTAGTGACAAAACAAAAGCCCTCTTAGACTAGGAATATATTTTAATTTATTTATGGACATACATAAAGTAAATCAGCATTATTTTCACTATTATATTGAACTGTAAAAAGTTATATATTTTGAGGACAAACTATAATGCACCCTAAACCTTTTTTCACTCCACATGAAAAAATTCCCTTAGCAACACAAGATTATGGTTCTTTGAATGAATCAAATATGGAAAACACCATTGCGTCGCCGGCTAAGGTAGGCTGGAAATAAAAGGCTGGCGGTGTTTTGTGTTATTAAGAAATTAAACTTTTGCTGCGGTGAAATTCAGAGCCAAAAAATCAATGGGATAGCTGCAACAGCTGGCTTGGCCTGCTGTTACAAAACCATGACTCATTGTCATATGATCGATCAACTCTGATATGTGCGATTACAACACAGCTAAGTTTTAATTTCTTTTTTATTAATTTACTTGCAAAATACCCACCCTTTGCAGCGGAAAACTAGGATTTGAGTTAGCGCTGAGAACCCGCGTAACACTAATTCAAAACACCCATTGATTTCAATCTGGATCATGATGGACATACTTGTTTATAAATATTTGTCAAGGTCGTGTAAAATTAAATGAGTAATAAAATTACATTAAAGGCCCCTTCGACAATGGTTGCAGGATGTACATATCTCATCAGGCCTGAATATTTCAATCTCGGTTATTATGGAGATACGTGTAAATATGTATTTAAATTCTTTAAAATCTAATGGGAAATAAAGCTTTAAAATTTACAAATAATTTATTTTGGGCCGAAGCCCCAAAAGGACAGATGTTAGGGGTTCATTACACTATATAATTTTAGTTTTTTTATATCAAATGTGGTCAATAATTCATCCATATACCAAGTAGTCACTGATTAAAATAAAGTTTATATAACTCATTTTTAAAAATAGCATCATGAGCCCACAGCCCCTAATAAGTGGTTTTTTAAAAACTTTTAATGTCAGAAACCATCGAGGGAGCGTACTCATAAACTTCCCAAAGTTTAATGGCCATGGGATGAATAAAATACTATTCATACGACTTTATAAAAAACTAAAATATGGGCCCGGGCCCTATCGGTGTAAGATGTAAAGTTCAAAACAACAGTTTATTTCAATATGGATTATGATGGATATATTTGTCGATATTTGTTTTTTTTAAAAACCGTGTGGAATCGAATGGTTAAAATTTCTTAAACGTTTACGAAAAAGAGTTTGGGTGCCCTCGGCTCTATAAGAATAACAAAAATATATAACTTTAATGAACTATAGTCTTTGAATATAGGCCATCAAGTTTTAATATTCCGAGTTTTGTAAAAATCCATTTACACAGTATCCAAAGTTTTTTTAATTTTTTTATTTAGCTCATATAAGAGGAAAAAATACATTTTGACCCCGGCCCCAATTGAGTGATAATTTAAATATTATTTTCGCCTGTTATTATTGCAGGAGGGTACTACTTCCTAAAGTTTCTTGATGTTACCTACACGGGAAATCGGAGAATTAGTGGTATCTAAATTTTTATATAGCTCATATTAGGAAAAAAAACTACATTTGAGCCCCACCGTCCCTCATGAGTGAAAATTTTAAATATATTTTTGAAAAGTTATCGATGTGAGAGTGTGCTCAACTACGTCCCAAAGTTTCATGCTCCTACCTACTCGAAAGGTTGGAGATTTAATGATGAGTCTGTTTTATATAGCTCACTTTGAGGAAACAACTACATTTGGGCCCCCAGCCCCCCATGAGTGTGAATTTTAAAAAACTCTTTTTTACTAGTTATCGTTTTTAGGGTGTTTTCAACTTCACAAAGTTTCATGCTCCTATCTACACGGGAAGTTGGAGAATTAGTGATGAGTCAATTACGGCTTTGCCTTTCATTAGTATAGTTTAGTCTGTGTTCTTTTTGTTCATTGAAGAAGGCTCTTTGACAAAACGTTCGTTCTTTTGTGACGTCTTGTCAGGCTCATAATACCCTGTTTGCATATTATCCATCTACTCATCTATACGCCTGATAACAGTGTAAACCACATTTTGTTTGCTACTATGTAGTATAAAATAAACATGTTATATACATATAAATGGTGCATAAATAGCGCTAATATTTTGCTTAATACTATTACTAGTTTAATTATTATCTAGGTTTAGGTTATTACTTAAAATTAAGATACAAAGAAGTAAATTTAATTTTTCAACTTTTAAATCAGTATATAATAGGCCTGGTCATAATATGGCGGAGAGCTATTAATAGAAATATTAGGGCTAAATTTATCTTTTTTAAGGTCAGATTTCATTAAAATTTAATAAAAGATACGAGTCATTGTGTACATGTAGGTATATTGAGAAGGCTGTAATTTTGTCAGCTATTTGTTAACTCTTCGTTAATTTAAGACAGCAAATTGGACTTGAAAAAGGAAAAAAGTTTCGTTATTTTACTACGCTAAGAATTTTGAGAACATAGTGGTTCGACTGTATTTATGCTTCAAAACATTGTTCCGCTAAAATGTAATCTAAAAATAGAACATTACTCGTTTAGCTATGACGTTTTTCGGCTTTAGAAATGACCAAGCCTATATACAGCATTTAGATTCGATTACATTAAAAGAAAATAATTTAATTAGTATATCATTACACTTAAATGTAAAACTATAATTTATATTCAGAAATAGGCCGTTAATTCTTCCTTTATTCAAACAATTAATACGCTGTATTGCAACTTAACTTATACAATAGGATATTCATTAATATTTTATTACTCTTCCCTTACACCAGTGAGAGCAATACAATGTCGTTTATTTCTATAATTACCTTAAGTATTTCATGTAGATTAAAATATAGTTCATGCTAATAATAATATACTTTGACATGTTTTATGACTATTTAATAAAGTTGGTTATTGTCGATAAATGAGTATTTATATTTTTCTAAAACTACCTATGTAAATGGCATAACGTCACATTTAATTAAAAAGTAATAAAACTCGAATGAGTATTTAAATGCCATTTCCAACAAGAATTTCCGAATTTTTATTCAAGGGAAATCATTCTAGATTACTTGAAAAGTCATTTCAAATCAATAATTCTGAAACTATAAACACAATTTGACGTCATATCCCCTAACTCTACATCACACCAAAAATGTGTCAATATAATGCGCACCAAGCAACAATCTAACATAAGCACTCACAAATCGTGAAATCCTTATTAACTATCATTCTAGATGGCATTAAAAGTCATTTCAAATCAATAATTCTGAAACTAAAATAAACAATTGCGTCCTTAAAATTGCTGCTTAAATTATGGGAATCGAACGCAAGTGGATGTCGCAATATGTCCTTCTCCAACTTTGTTCTAAATAGTATTAGCTATTTTTGGCGTTTGTTTCAACCCGATAGATGTTATGGTTGGCGAGAAATTGACAAAATACTGATATTTTTTCGATTTTTTTATATTCCAGGAAATCCTGTAAACCTTTTCAGTATTTTTTGGCCTTTGCACATCCTTGGGACCTCCTTATCATATTTTCAATAGACCCAAACCCGCTATCTGGTAGTGGTTCAGGAGGAGTTGCTGTGCAAGCGCGAACAGTGCACGGACATTTCAAATGTATAAAAGCATCAGCATGTCTCATTTTATACGTTTTCTCCACATGTACTCGCACAGATAAGAGTCAATCATATGACGATGAGTCACGGTTTCATAAGTGTAACCCATGCCAGCTGTGGCGGCTATTCCTTTGTAAGCGCTGCTCTGATCAGACGTAAATGTTGTTGACTGAAGAGGAGGTATCAGATGCAAATTCCTGTATTGTCGTGGCCGCTATTTAAGAGTAACGTTAAGCACGTGACTATGTTAGGTTCTAAAAATAATTATTTGTTCCCCCCCCCAAAAAAAAATAGTGCATGACACAGGATTAGAAGCATATTTCTTAAATCAAAATGTGTACGTGTGAACAGGCAATAGTCATTGATTTTTCTTTAAAAGCAAAGAGATCGGGCACCTTTTTATGCTATTCTTGCACAATTTTTGTTGTTGATATATCACAAAGATGACACCAACGGTTCTACGAAAAAATGGTGAGGGGTTTAAAAAGTAAAAATGTAAGAGTTCTTCAAAATATTTAATTGTAGTGATGGTATCTGTAGAAACGGTAATTAATTTGTGATATTATAAGAGTAGTATTCTCACAACACACAAGCAAGAGCAAAATGCTCGGAAAAAACATAAGACAAAAGTTAAACAGTGAAAAGCGCAGATAATGTTGATAAATCCATGGGTTTTCCCGAATTATATTGTACTGACTTATTTTTTCTTACAAGACTTAATAAAGCTTTGTTATTTTAGAAAAAAAAACAACAAATATTAGAATGAACTTTTAAAAACTTTATAATTTACCATTTATTACGTATACACATTAAAGTTGTAGTCAAAACTATTTAAAGGCAAGAACCACATATATAAATGTATTGAATAGGGCTGCGGAAATTGACGATTAATTAATCGATTAATCGTTAGAAATGTTAATCGATTAAAATTAATTAAACCAATAAAAATTCGTTTAAATTTGTAAGAACATTTTTATAATATTTACTTTAAATTTATTAAGTATTTTATATTTTTTGTTACTTACATACTTTTCCCTCGTATTATTAATATTTATTTAGACGTGCATGCGGAAACAAAAATATTTTCCTTCCTTAGTTCTTGCTTAGCAGTGCGAATTTGATGTGTCAGGTCACAAAATTTAGGAGTCGATTTTGCGAAATAATGAATCGCGACTTAACGGGTCATATATATGCGTTATATAAAATATAATTAAGCGTTAACTAATGGATTATTTTTTACAGATAAATCAAACATATTTTTTAATCAGTACCAGCCCTAGTATTTAATAATAAAATAAGTAACAATGAAGCAAACCAAACTATATTAAAAGATGTTGCCTTTTTCCTGTTCTTTACATTTAAAGTTTTCAAATATATTACGTTATAATGACGAGTGTCATTTCAACTTTTGAGAAAATTCAATTAATATTATAAGTGAAATAATTATTAATATACATGTTGTAGTTATTACATGAGTATGTAAAGTTCGATAAATATAATTATATTAACATTTTTTAAAAGTATTAAATACGTCTCAAAATGATACATATCTGGAATATTAAGCTACAAAATTTAGAATGATAAAGAAAAGAAAATATATCTCTATTTTTTTTTCAAATAAGACATATAAGTAAATTTTAGTTTTACTCAATATGCAATTAACATGCTTTCATATGCATTTATTCACGCTACAAAATACCAGCAGGTAATGGTAAATCGTGAAACATAAATCATTAAAAAAAATAATACATATACTACCCTTATGTAACTAAATTATCTACTGGGGAAACTTACAGAAAATTCGAAATCAATTTATTGTTAGTATTTATTATTATTTTAGTTATAAGCAAGTGAAAATTGTTTGAATTTTTTTTTACTTTTATAAAACAATGAGAAGATATATTTTCCAAATAAGCGATACCAACTCGTTTGTGCTTAAACTAGTTCAACGATTGGGTAGAGGTAAACTTACATATTATAATAAAATTAATATTACACTGGCACAAAAAAGTGATACAGTATATAAAAACATATAACTTAATAAGTTTATGTAGATTTATCGATAGAGCTTAATATATATGTTACCGGTAATGTGTGAAATCTGACACTCTGTTTAGGCAATGTATAGAATGACTTATAGTTTCAGGTAAAGTATGAAATTTGTGGAAAAAATTGGATAATTTTCCTAAGTATTATATAGACTGCCGGATTTCGCTTAGGCAAATTTTCAAAAGAGCACAACAAAAGCCGTTATTCATAATTGCTTATTTTTAAGTGAAAGTAGTAAATAATAAAGCATTTGATGTTCATATTGAAAAAGCAAAACGACAGAAAAGCTCACATTGAATTATTTCCTACAGCAGAAAAGACTGGAATTACACTTATAATTGTACTGTAATTAATTTTCTACTTTCAAAACAAATAAAATAAAAAAAAATCCACTTTACTCTTGCATATTCATATTTCAAAAATTAGTGAAGGATTGATAAATTATAAGAAAATGATGATGTTTCCGGTAAAAAAAAATCAGAACACAAACATATTGAGCTACAAGTTGCAGCAGGAAAGTCTAGAAGTGCATTTTAAATTGCACTTAATTTTAATTTTAACACAATTACATCTCATAGTTTGGCATGTCGTCTTGCACTTACACCTGACGAATCCCTGTCCACTTCCTGTTGATTAAGAAATAGCAGCAGATCGGAGAGCTATTTAATGGTAAGGAACGTCTTCCGCTTTAATAAAACTATTTTGGACATACGGGGAATTCCAATTTGGCATATAGTTCCTTGTGCAGTTCGGTAAAGGGCATCTTTTGTCATGCTGATAATAACTGCCTACAGATTTCGCGAGTCTCCCCGTCCTTGGTCAAAATATAGATACGGAACTCGAACAGTTGCTCGGTAAGGCCTAAGGCGCAGTAGGAAATTTTTATCAGAAATCTTTTTTCATTTGTTTGATCTGCATTTGGTGGTTCAATTTCGATTCAATTTAATTTATGATAGCAAATATTGCACACAATTCTAGTCCATAATCTTGTACTTCGTTGTCGTCATTGTCTTTAGGGGAAAGCCCACAGATGGCATGAACATTGCGGCTACACTTTCGACATGCATGAGCCCCGCTTGTTTCTTTTAAGCAGACGCAGCAGGTAATGGTAGAAAAAGGGTCTTCGGGAGCAATGAAAGTGAAAGACTCTTTAATAACCAAGGCTTCAACAGTGCTTTGGTTTCCATCATCATGGATTGCATTCTCATGCATGTTTTCTGCTGAAAGCGCTGTATCTTGCTTCCTTTCATCTCTGTGTTCCTGCTCTTGTCTTCTTTGTACGCTCTGTATTATTTTTTAGAGGTCTTCCTCTGTTTACACATCTTGTACAACATGGTCTGGAAGGAACGACATTTTAAGCCAAATTAAGCTCTGGAGCTAAAACATGCTTCGTGTAGTGAACTTTTAATCATATAATGAAAAGCTCTGTTCTTTATGAGTTGAACTAACCGTAAAACCCTCATTCCAGTGGCGAGTTCTTTTTTTTTAATTTTGCATAAAAAAACCAGCATACCGCCGATGTCTTGTTTAGCTCTTTTAAGCTCCCCTGGCTTTGTGAGCGGTTCAGCTTATCATAAACGATCTTCAATGTTGGCCAGTTCTCCTTTAGGCTGCGTACCACATGGTTTGCAAATTCCATGCCGTTATCGGACTATAGAATGGCTGGAGCACCAAGCAATGAACATTTGTCAACAAGCTGGTATGCTATCCCTGCCCCATTGTCTTTAGGCTTCTGAGAATGGACGAACTTGGTGAGATGATCTTTGATACACCATTAGTTATTAATATTTTTATTTTATATTATATTAATATTATTATTTATATTATTATAAATTATTTTATATTATTTATTATTTTTATTAATATAATATAATTTTTATATATAATATATAAAATATAATTAATTTTATTTTAATAATATATGTTTAATATATTTTTTATTATTATATATTATATATTTTTATATTTATTTATTATATTTATATTATATATATTTTTTTATTTATATTATTATTATATATATTTTTATTAATTATTATATTAATATTATATTATTATTATAATTATATTATAATATTTATTTTTTATATATTAATTAATTTTATTTTAATTTATATTATATATTATTTTTAATTATTTTATATTAATTTTTAATAATTATATATATTTATTTATATTTATTATAATATTTTTTATATTATTTTATTTTTTTATAAATTTTTAATTTTTATTTATTTTTAATATTTATTATTTATTTTTTTTATTTACATATAATTTTTTTATTTTTTTAATTTTTATTTATTTTATTTTTTTTATTTTATTATATTTATATATTTTTTATTTAATAAATTTTTTATTTTATAATTTATATTTTTTTATTTTTTTTATTAATATATTATTTTTTTTATTTTATATTTATATATTTTTTTTATTATATATTTTTAATTATTTTTTATTTTTATATTTATTTTCTAATTATTTTATTTTTATTATTTTATATTATTATTTTTATTTTTATTTTATATTTAATTTTTTTAATTTATTTTTTATATTAGTCTTTATAATTTATATTTATTATTATATTTTTTATTTTATTTTTAATTATTATATTTTTATTAATATATTATTTAATATTTATAATATATTTATTTATTTTATTATTTTATAATATTATATTTTTTTTATTATATTATATTATTTATAAATTTATTTTTATATTTATATTTTTTTATTTTATTTTTTTTATTTATTTATAAATATTTAATTTTATTAATTAAATTATTTTTAATATATATTATATTATTTATATTTTTATATTTTTTATTATTTTTATTTATTTTTTTATTTAATATTTATTATTTATTTTATTATTTATTTATTTTTATTAATTTAATATTATATTATTTTTTAATTTTATTTTTATTTTATTTATTAATATTTTTTTATTTATTATTATATATTAATTTATAATATATTTTTTTATTATTATTTTTAATTTTATTATTATTATTTATTTATTATTTATTATATTTTATTATTTATATTTTAATATTTATTTTATTAAATTAAATTTTATATATTTTTTTTTTAATATTATTTTAAATTTTTTTATATTTTTATTTTATTATTTTATTTATTTTTTTAATTTTTTATTTTAAATTTATTATTATTTTTATATATATATAAATTTATTATTTTAATTATTAAATTATATTTTATTATTTATATTAATTTTTTATATTTATTTATTTATATTAATTTTTATTATTTATATTTTTTTTATATTTTATTATTATTTTTTATATTAATTTATTAATTATTTTATTTATATATAATTTATTTATATTATTTTTAATTTTTATATTTATTTATTTTTTTATATAATTTATAATATTATTAAATTTTATAATATTTTTATTTTTATATATTTATTTTATTTTTTTATTTTATATTATTTTATTTATTTTATTTTATATTTATTAATATTTTTTTTTATTTTTATTTATTTTTTTATTTTTAATTTTTTTTTATTATTATTATATAATTTAATTTATTATTATTTTTTTATTTATTTTTTTATTTAATATATTAATTATTTTTTATTTTTAATATAATATTTTTATATATTTTTTTTATAATTTTTTATATATATAATTTTTTTTTATTTTTTTATATTTTATTTTTATTTATATATATTATATTATATATTTTTATTTTATTTTTATTTTATATATTTATTTTTTATTTTTTATATATATTTATTTTTTTATTATTATATTTATTATTTTTTATATATTTATTTTTATATTTTATTTTTATTTTTATTTATATATTTTTTATTTTATTATATATATTTTTATATTATATTATTTTATATTTATATAATAATATAATATTTTTTATTTATAATTTTTATTTATTTTATTATAATATTTATATTTTTTTTATTATTAATTATTTTTAAATTAAAATAATTTATATTATTTATATATTTTTAAATTTTATTTTTATTATAAATTTTTATTATTTATTATAATTTAATTTTATATTATTTTTATTTTTTATATTTATATTAAATATTTATATTTTATTTATTATTTTTTAAATTAATTTATTTTTATTAATATTTATTATATTATTTTTTAATTATATTAATTTTTTATATTTTTATATTTATATTTTATTTTTTTTATATATTATTTTAATTTTTTATTTATTTATTTTATATAATTTTATATATTATTTTATTATTATATTTATATTATTTATTTATAATATTTTTTTATTTTATTATTTATATATTATTTATATATTATTAATTTATTAATTTTATATTATAAATTTTTTTATTTATTTTTTATTATATATAATTATTATTTAATTTATTTTTATATTAATTTTATATTTTAATATATTTATTTTTATTATTATATTATTATTAATATTATTTTTTATTAATATTATTTTTATATTTTTATTTAATTATTTTAATTATATATTTATTTTTATATATATTTTTATTATATATTATTTTTATTTTTTATTTATTATTATATTAAAAATTTTTATTTTTTTATTTATAATTATTTATTTAATTAATTTTTTATATTATATATTTTAATTATAATATATATTTTATTTTTATTAAATATATTATATTATATTATATATTTAAATTATATTAATTATTTTATTATATTTTTATTATTAAATTTTATAATTTTATTTTAATTTTTATTAATTTATATATATATTTTATTAATTTTTTATTTTATTAATTTTTAATTTTTATAATATTTTATATTTTATTTTATATATTTTTAATTTATTAATATTTTATATTTTTTATTTATTTATATTTAATTTATATTAATTATTTAATTATTTTTTTTTATTATTATATTTTTTATTATATATATTATAAATATTTATTATATTTTTATAATTTTATTTTATTTTTTTATTTTTAATTTTTTTATTATTTTTTTTATATATTAATTTATATTTTTTAATTTAATATATTAATATATATTTATTAATTTTTATTTATTTATTTTTTATTTATATTTTATTTTTTATTATATTTTTTATATTTTATTTATATATTTTTTTTATTTTATTTATATTATTTTTATAATTATTAATTTATAAATTTTTTTATTTTATTATATTATTTTTTATTTTATTATTATTTTTTATTTATATTTTATTTTATATTTTATTATTTTTATTTTATTTTTTATTTATTTTTATTTTTATTTTTATATATTTTTTTTTATTTTTATATTTTTTATATTTATATTATTATTTTATTTTTTATTATTTTTTTTTATATTATTTTATTTATATTTTTATTTTATTATTTTTATTATTATATATTTATTTTTTTTATATTTATATATTTTATTTTTTATAATTTTTATTTTTTTATTATTATTTTTTATTTAATTATTTTTTTTTATTTAATTATTTTTTATATTTTTATATTATATTTTTTATTATTTTTATTTATTTTTATTTTAATTTTATTTTTTAATTTATTTTTATTATTTATTTTTTTTTATTTATATTTTTATATTTTATTTTTTATTTTTATTATTTATTTTTTATTTATTTTTATATTTATTTTTATTTATTTATATTTTTATTATTTTTTTTTATATATTTTTTATTTTATATTATTTTTTATTTTATTTATTTTTTATTTTTTTTTATTTTTTTATTAATTTTATTATTTAATATTATTTTTATTTTATTATTATTTTTTTATTTTTTTATTTTTTATTTATTTTTTTATATTTTTATTTATTTTTATTTTATTTTATTTATTTATTTTTATTTTTTTTTAATTTTATTATTTTTTATTTTATTTTTTTTTATTTATTATTTATTTTTTATTATTTATTTTATTATTTTAATTTATTTTT
>CALYLW010000843.1:115000-262500 GCA_944989445.1 Ampullaceana balthica
ACTTATTATTTTTTTATATTTTTTATTTTTATATTATTTTTTATTTTTATATTTTATTTTTTCTTTAATAATATTTTTTATTATATTAATATTTTATATATATTTTTTTTATTATGTTTTTTTATTTATTTTAATAATTTTATTTTTTTTATGTTTATTTTATTTATTATTAATTTTTATTTTTATATTTATTTATTTTATTATTTTTTTTATATATTATATTTATATATTTTTATTTATATTTTTTTATTTATTCTATTAATATATCTTTTTTATATATTTATTTATTATATATTTTTTTTATATATTATTTTATTTATTTATTTTATTAATTTTTTATTTTATTTTGATATTTATTTTTTTTTATTTATATTTATTTTATATTATTATTAGATTATATATATATATTATTTTAATAATTATTTTATATTTTTATTTTATAATTTATAATTATTATAATATTTTATTTTTTATTCTTTTTAATATTTAATTTATATATTTTTATATTAATATTTATATTTATTATTTATTTATATTTGTTTATATATATATTTATTAATATTATTAATCTATATTTAATTTTAATTTTTATTTGTTTTATACTTATATTTTATTTTTCTATATAATTTATATTTTATAATTTATTTATTAATTTTATTTATATAAATTATATTTTATTTATTTATTGTTTTTATTTATTTATATATATTTTATTTTTATTTCTATATTATTATTATATTTTTATATATATTATTATAAAATTATTTAATATAATATTTATATTATATTTTTACTTATTATTTTTTAATTTTTATTTGTTATATATTTTATATATTTTATTTATTTTATAACTTTAATTTTTATATATATTTTATTTCATTATTATAATTATATTTTATATATATATAGTATTTTTAGATTTTTTTATTTATTATATTATCTATATTATATATTTTTATTTTTTTTATATATTTATATTAATTTTTATATTTTAATTATTTGTTTTATATTTTTTTATTTATTTTATTTTTCTTTTTAATATTTTTCTATAATTTTATTTATATTTATATTTTTTATTTTTTTATTTTCTTAATATTTATTTTTTTATCTTTTATTTTTTATTTTATTTATAATACTATATTTATTTACTTTTTATTTATTTTTTTATTTTAATATATATTATTTTTTTTATTTTCATATTTATATTTTTATTTATGTATATTTTATTTATTTATTTTATTTATAAATTTTATTTTATATTTTATTATTTCTATTATATATTTATAATTATTATCTATTATATCTTATTTATTTATCATTTATTTATATTTTTATTATATAAAATGTTTTCTTATTTTTTATATATTTTATTTTTTATTTATTATTTTTATTAATTTTATTTTTATATTTTTTTATTATTTATTTTTATTATTTTTATTTTTTTATTTTTATATTTATATTATTTTTTATATTTTTTTATTTAATTTATTTATTTTTTATTTTATTTTTTATATTATATTTTTTATTATTTATTTTTATATTATTTTTTATTTTTTTATTTTTTTATTTTTATTTTTTTATTATTTTTATTTTTATTTATTTTTTTATTATATTTTATTTTATTATTTTTTTTATTATATATATTATTTTATATTTTATATAATTATTTTTCTTTATTTTTTATTATTTTTTTATATATTTTTATTTATATTATATTTTTTTATTTTTTTATTTTTTATTATTTATTTTATATTTTTTATTTTATTATTTTATTATTTCTATTTTTATTATTATTATTTTTTATTATATATTTATTATTTTATTATTTTTTTTATTTATTTTTTATTTATTTTATTTTTATTTATTATTATTTTTTTATTTTTTATTTTTATATCTTATATATATATTTATTTATTTTATATATTATATTTAATATATTTTTATTATTTTTATATATTTTTTATTTTTAATTTTTTTTATTATATTAATATTTTATTTTATTTTTTATATTTTTATTTTTTTATTTTTTATTATTTTTATTTTTTATTTATTTTTTATATATATTAATATTTTATTTTTTTTTATATTATTTTAATTTTTATATATTTTTTATTATTTTATTATTTATTTTTATATTTTTTATATATTATTTTTTTATATTTTTTATTATTTTTATTTTTTATTTTATTTTTTTATAATTTTATTTTTATTTTATTTTATTTATTTTATTATTTTTTATTATTTTTTATATTTTTTTATTTTTATTATTTTTTTTATTATATTTTTATTTATTATATTTTATATTTATTTATTTTATTTTATTATTTATTATATTTTTATTTTATTTTTTATTTTTTTATTAATTTTTATTTATATATATTATTTTTATTTTTTATTTTTTATTTTTTTATTATTTTTTTATTTTTTTATATTTTTTTTTAATATTATTTATATTTATTTTTTATTTTATTTTTATTTTATATTTTTTTTATTTTATATTTTTATTTTATTATATTTTTAATATTTTTTTTATTATTTTTTTTATTTTTATTATTTATTTATATATTTATTTTATTATTTTTATTTTTTTTTATTTATTATTTTTATTTATTTATTTTTTATTATTTTTTTATTTATTTTTATATTTTTTTATATTTATTTTATTTATTTTATTTTTTATTTTTATTTTATTTATTTATTTTATTTTTTTTATATTTTTATTTTTTTATATTTTTTATATTTTTTTATTATTTTTTATTTATTATATTTATTATATTTTTTTTATTATTTATTAATATTATTTTTATTTTATTATATTATATATATTATTTATTTTTTATATTATTTTTTATTATTTTATTTATTTATATATTTATTATATTTTTTTTTATTATTATTTTTATTATTTATATTTTTATTTATTTATTATTTTTTATTTATATTATTTTTTTATTTTATTTTTTTATTTATTTATATTTTATATTTTTTATTTATTTTTATTTTTTATTTATTTTATTAATTTTTATTTATTTATTTTATTTTTTATATATTATTTTTATTATTTATTTTTTATTTTTATTATTTTTATTATTTATTTTATTTATTATATTTTTATTTTATTTTTTATTTTTTTATTTTTTTTATTATATTATTTTTTTTTATTTATTTTATTTATTATTTATTATTTTATTTTATTTTTTTATTATTTTATTTTTTTTTATTTTTTTTTATTATTATTTTTTATTTATTTTTATTTATTATTTTATATTTTTTATTATTATTTATTTATTTTATTTATTTTTTATTTATTTTTTTATATTTATTATTATTTTATTTTTTATTTTATTTATTATTTTTATTATTTTTTATTATATTTATTATTTTTTTTTATTTATATTTATTTATTTTTATTATTTTTTTATTTTTATTTTTATTTTATATTTATTTTATTATATTTTATATTATTTTATTATATTTTTATTATTTTTATTTTTATATTTTTATTTTTTTTATTTTATTTTTTATATATTTTATTTTTTTTTATATTATATTTATTTATTTTTATTTTTTTTATTATTTATTTTTTATTTTTATTTTTTATTTATTTATATTTTTTATTTTTTATATTTTTTTATTTTATTTATTTTTTTATATTTTTATATTATTTTTTATTTATTTTATTTTTTTATTTTTATTATTTTATTTTATTTTTTATTATTATATTTTTTTTATTTATTTATTTTTTATTTTTTTTAATATTTTTTTATTTATTTTATTTTTTATATTTTTTTATTTATTTATTTATTTTTTATTTTATTTATTTTATATATTATTTATTTTTATATTATTTTTTTTTATTTATTATTTTATTTTTTTATTTATTTTATTTTATTATTTTTATTATTTTTATTTTATTATTTATTAATTTATTTATTTTTTTATTATTTTTATATTTTTATTATTATTTATATTTATTTTATTTATTTTATTATTTTTATTTATTATTTTTTTTATTTATTTTATTTTTTATTTATATTTATTTATTTTTATTTTTTATTATTATATATTTATATTTATTTTTATTTTTATTTATTTATTTTTTATTTTATTTTTATATTTTTTATTTATTTTATTTATTTTTATATTTTTATTATATTTTATTTATTTTTTATTATTTTTTTATTTTATATTTATTTTTATTTATTTATTTTATTTTTATTTTTTTTATTATTTATTTATTATATTTTTTATATTTTATTATTTTATTTATTTTATATTTATTATATTATTTTTTTTATATTTATTTTTTATTTTTATATTTTTATTATTTTTTTATTTATATTATATTTATATTTTTATTTATATTATTTTTTATTATTTATATTTTTTTATTATTTTATATTTTATTTTTTATTTTATTATATTTTATTTATTATTATTTTTATTATTTTATTTTATTTTATTATTTTTATTATTATATTTATTTTATTATTTTTTATTTTATTTTTATTATTTTTTTATATTATATTTTTATTATTTTTTTAATTTATTTTTTATTTTATTTATATTATTTTTTATATTTATTATTTTTATATTTTTTTATTTTTATTATTATTTATTTTTATTTTATATTATTTTTTTTATATTTTTTATTTTATTATTTATTTTTTTTTATTATTTATTATTTATTTTATTATTATATTTATTTTTTTTATTTTTTTTTATTTATATTATTATTATTTTATTTTATTATATTTTTATTTTTTTATTTATTATTTTTATTATTTTATAATTTTTATATTTTTATTATTTTTTATTTTTTATTTTATTATTTATTATTTTATTATTATTTTTTATATTTATTATTTTATTTATATTATTTTATTTTTATATTATTTTTTATTTTATTTTTATTTTTATTTATTTTATTTTTTATTTATTTATTTTTTTTATATTTATATTTTTATTTATTTTATTTTTATATTTTATTTATTTATATTATTTTTATTTTTTTATATTTTATTATTTTATATTTTATTTTTTTTATTTTATTATTATTATTTTTATATTTATATTATTTATTTTATATTTTTATTTTATTTTATTTATTTTATTTATATTTTTTTATTTATTTATTTTTTTATTATTTATATTTATTTTATTTTATTTTTTTTTATTTATTTTTATTATATTTTTTATTTTTATTTTTATTTATTTTTATTTTTATTATTTTATTTTTATATTATTTATTATATTTTATTTTTATTTTTTATTTATTTATTTTTTTATTTTTTTTTATTATATTTATTTATTTTATATTATTTTATTATTATTTTTATTATTTATTTTTATTTTTATTATTATTTATATTATATTTTTTTATTTTTATTATTTATTTTTTTTATTTTATATTTTTATATTTTTTTTATATTTATTATTATTTTTTTATTTTTATTATTTTTTTATTTATTTTATTTTTATTTTATTATTTATTATTATTTTTATTTATTTTTATATTTTTTATTTTTTATTTATTTATTTTATTTATTATTTTTTATTTTATTATTTTTTATTATTTATTTATTATTATTTTTATTTTATTTTTATATTTTATTATTTTTATATTATTTTTATTTTTTATATTTATTTATTATTTTATTTATTTTTTATTTTATTTATTTTTATTATTTTATTATTTATTTTTTTATTATTATTTTATTTTATTTTTTATTTATTTTTTATATTATTTATATTATTATTTTTTATTTTTTATATTATTATATTTTTTTTATTTTTATTTATTATTATTTTATTATTTTTTTTATTTATTATTTTTATTATTATTTTTATTATTTATTTTTATTTTTTATTATATTTTTTATTTTATATTTTATATTTTTTTATTTATTTTATTTTTTTATTTTATTTTTTTTATTATTATTTTTTATATTTATTTTATTTTTATTTATTTTATTTATTTTTTATTTATATTTATTTTTTATATTTATTTTTATTTATTATATTTTATTTATTTTTATTTTTTTTATATTATATTTTTTATTTTTTATATTTTATTTTTATTTTTTATTTTATTATTTTATTTATATTTTTATTATTTTTATTTTTATTTTTTTATTTATTTTATTATTATTTATTTTATTATATTTTATTATTTTTTATTTTTATATTATTATTTTATTTTTATTATATTTATTTTTATTTTTTTTTATTATTTATTTTTTTTTATTTTTTATTATTTTTTATTTTATTATTTTATTTTTTTATTTTTATATTTATTTATTATTATTATTTTTTATTTATTTTATATTATTTTATTTTTATTATTTATTTTTATATTTTTTATTTTATTATTATTATTTTATTATTTTTTATTATTTATTTTATTTTTTTATTATTTATATTTTTATTTTTTTATTATTATTTTTATTTATTTTATATTTTATTTTATTATATTTTTTTATTTTATTTTTATTTTTTTATTATTTATTTTTTATATTTTATTTTTATTTTTTTTATTATATTTATTTATTTTATTATTTTATTTATTTATTTTATTTTATTTTTTATATTTTTATATTTTTATTATTATTTTTATATTATTTATTATTTTATTTTATTATATTATTTTATTTATTATTTTTTATTATTTATTTTATTTATTTATTTTATTTTTTATTATTATTTATTTTTTATTTTTATTTTTTTATTTTATTTTTATTTTATAATTTTTTATTTATTTATTTATTTTTATTATTTTATATTTTATTTTTTTATTTTTTTATTTAATTATTTATTTATTTTATTATTATTTTATTTTTTATTTATTTATTTTTATATTTTATTTTTATTTATTTTTATTTATTTTTTTTTATATTTATTTATTTTTATTTTATATTATTTTTATTTTTTATTTTTTTTTATTTATTTTATATTTATTATATTTTATTATTTTTATTATTTTTTATTATTTTATTATTTTTTTATATTTATTATTATTATTTATTTTTTATTTATTTTTATTTTTTATTTATTTTTATATTTTTATTTATTTTTTATTATTTTTATTATTTTATTTATTATTTTTTTATTTTTATTATTTATATTATTTATTTTATTATTTATTTATTTATATTTTTTTTATTTTTTTTTATTTATTTTTTATTATTTTTATTTTATTATTTTTATTTTATATTATTTATTTTTATTATTTTTATTTATTTTTATTTTTTATATTTATTTTTATTTTTATATTTTTATTTATTATTTATTTTTATTTATTTTTTATTTTTTTATTATTTTATTATTTTTATTATTTTTTATTATTATTTATTTTATATTTTTTTTTATTTTTTTATTTATTTTTATTTTTTATTTTTATTTTATTTATTTATTATTTTTATTTTTTTATTTATTTATTTTTTATTATTTTATTTTATTTTATTTTATTATTATTTTATTTTATTTATTTTATTTTTATTTATATTTATTTTTATTTATTATTTTTATTTTATTATATTATTTATATTATTTATATTTATATATTTTTATTTATTATTTTTTATTTATTTTTTATTATTTTTATTTTATATTTTATTTATATTATTTTATTTATTTTTATTTATTTTTATATTATTTATTTATTTTTTATTTTATTTTATTATTTATATTATTTTTTTATTTATTTTATTTTTATATTTTATTTTATTATTTTATTTTTATTTATTTTATTTTTATATTTATTTATTTATTATTTTTTTATTTTTTATTATTTTATTATTATTTTTATTTATTTTATTTTTTATATTTTTATTTATTATTTTATTTATTTTATTTTATTATTATTTTTATATTTATATTATTTATATTTATTATTTATTTTATTATTTTATTTTATTATTTTTTATATTATTATTTATTTTTTTTATTTATTTTATTATTTTTTTTATATTATTTATTATTTTTATTATTTTTTATTATATTTTTATTTTTATTATTTTTTTTATTTATTTATATTTTTATTTATTTTTTATATTTATTATTATTATTATTTTTATTATTTTATTTTTATTTATTTTATTTTTTTATTTTTTATTTTTATTATATTTTTTTATTATTTTATTATTTTTTATTATTTATTTTATTTATTTATTTTTATATTTTTATTTTATATTTTATTTATTTTTTATTTTTTATATTTTATTATTTATTATATTTTTTATATTATTTATTTTTTATTTTATTTTTATTATTTTTTATTATTTATTATTTTATTTTTATTATTTTTATTATATTTTTTATATTATTTTATTTTATTTTTTATTTTATTTTTATTTATTATTTTTATTATTTATTTATTTTATTATTTTTATTTTTATTATTTTTTATATTATTTTTATTTTTATTTTTTATTTTATTATATTTATTTTTTATTTATTTTATATTTATTATTTTATTTTTATTTATTTATATTTTTATATTTTTTTTATTATTTATTTTATTTAATTTTATTATTTTTATTTATTTATTTTATTTTTATTATTTTTATTTTATTATTTTATTTTATTATATTATTATATTTTTATTATTTTTATTTTATTATTTATTTTTTTATTATTTTATTTTTTATATATTTTATTTTTTTATTTTTTATTATTTTATTTTTTTATATTTTATTATATTTTTTATTTTATTTTATATTTATTTTTTATATTTATTTATTTTTATTTATTTTTATTATTTTTTATATTTTATTTTATTTATTATTTTTTATTATTTATTTATTTTTATTTTATTATTTTTTTATTATTTTTATTTATATTTATTTTTTATTATTTTATTTTTTATATTATATTTTATTTTATTTTTATTTTTATTTATTATTATTTTTATTTATTTTATATTTTATTTTTATTTTATTTTTATTTATTATTTTTATTTTATTTTTATATTTATTTTTTATTTTTATTTATTTTTATTTTATTATTATTTTTATATTTTATTTATTTATTATTTATTTTTATTTTATTATTTATATTATATTTTTATTTTTATTTTATTATTTATTTTATTTTTTATTTTTTATATTTTATTTATTTATTATATTTTTATTATTTTTATTATATTTATATTTATTTATTATTTTTTATTATTTATTTTTTTTATATTTATTATTTTTATTTATTTTTATTATTTTTATTTTATATTTATTATATTTTTTATTTATATTTATTTTTATTTATTATTTTATTTTTATATTTTATTTTATTATTTTTTTATTATTTTATTTATATTATTATTTTATTTATTTTTATTTATATTATTTTATTTTTTTATTTATATTTTATTATTATTTATATTTATTTTTATTATTTTTATTTTTATTTTTTTATTATTTATATTTTTTATTATTATTTATATTTATATATATTTATTTTATATTTTTATATTTTATTATTTTTATATTTTATTATTATTTTTTTATTATATTTTATTATTTATTTATTTTTTATATTTTATTTATTTATTTATTTTATTTTTATATTTTTTTATTATTATTTATTTTATTATTTTATTTATTATTTTTATTTATTTTTATTTTTATTATTATTTTTTTATATTTATTTATTTTATATTATTATTTTTATTTTTTTATATTTATTTTTTTATTTTATTTATTTTTATATTATTTTATTATTATATTTTTTTTATTTATTTTATTTATATTATTTTTATATTTATTTTTTATTTATTTTATTTTATTTATATTATTTTTATTTTATTATTTTTATATTTTATTTATTATATTATTTTTTATTTTTTTATATTTTTTATTATTATTTTTTATATATTTATTTATATTTTTTTATTATTTATTTATTTTATTTATTTTATTATTTTATATTTATTTATTTTTTTTATTATTATTTATTTATTATTTATTTTATATTATTATTTTTATTATTTTATTTTTATTATATTTTTATTTATTTTATATTATTTTTTATTATTTTTATTTATTTTTTATTTTTATTTTTTTTATTTTATTATTTTATTTTTTTTATTTATTATTTTATATATTATTTATTTATATTTATATTTTTTATTTTTATTTATTTTTATTATTATTTTATTTATTTTATTTTTATTTTTATTTTTATTTATTTATTATATTTTTATTATTTTATTATATTTTATTTATTTTATTTATTATTTTATTTTTATTTTTATTTATTATTTATTATTAATATTTTATTATTATTTTATTTATTTATTTATTTTATTATTTTTATTTATTATTTTTATTTTATTTTATTATTTATATTTATTTTTATTTTATTATATTTATTTTTTATTTATTTTATTTTTTTTATTATATTTTATTATTTTTTATTTTTATTATTATATTTTTTATTATTTTTATTTATATTTTTTATTTTATTTATTATTTTTTATATTTTATTATTTTTTTATATTTTTATATTTTTTATTTTATTATATTATTTATTTTTATTTTTTTATTTATTTTATTTATATTATTTATATTATTTTTATTATTTTATTATATTTATTTTTATTTATTTTTTATTATTTTATATTATTTTTATTATTTTTATTATATTTATTTTTTTATTTATTATTTATTTTATTTATTTTTTATTATTTTATTATTTATTTTATTTATATTTTTTATTTTATTTATTTTATATTTATTTTATTTTTATTATTTTTATATTATTATTTATTTTTTTTATTATTTTATTTTTATTTATTTATTTATTATTTTTATATTATTTATATTTTTTATTATTATTATATTATTTTTTTATATTTATTTTATTTTTATATTATTTTTATTTATATTTTATTATTATTTTTTATATTATTTTATTTTATTATATTTTTATTTTTATTTTATTTTATTTTTTATTATTTATTTTATTATTTATATTATTTATTATTTTTATTATTTTTATTTATATTTTATTTATATTATTTATTTTTAATTTTTATTTATTTATTTTTATTTTTATTTTATTATATTTTATTTTATTTTTATTTATTTTATTTTTTTATTATTTTTTATTATTTTATTTATTATTTTTATTTTATTTATTTTATTTTTTATATTTATTTTTATTTATTTTATATTATTTATTTTATATTTATTTTTATTATTTTATTATTATTATTTATATATTTTTTATTTTATTTTATTTATTTTTTATTTATTTTATTTTATTATTTTTTTATTTTTATTTATTTTATTTTATTATATTTTATTTATTATTTTATTATTTTTATATTTATTATTTATTTATTTTATATTATTTTATTTATTTTTTTTTATTATTTATTATTTTATATTTTATTTTATATATTTATTTATTTTTTTATTATTATTTTTATTTTATTTTATATTTTTATTTTATTATTTATTTTTATTTATTTTTTTAATTTTTATTATTATTTATATTTTTTATATTTTTTATTTTTATTATTTTTATTTTTATTATTTTATATTATATTTATTTTTTATATTATTTTATTTATTTTTTTAATTTATTTTTTATTATATTTTATTTATTATTTTTATATTTATTATTTTATTTTTTTTATATTATTTATATTTATTTTTATTTTTATTTTATATTTATTTTTATTTATATTATTTTTATTATTTTATATTTTATTATATTTATTTTTATTTATTTTATTATTATTTTTTATTTTATTTTTATATTATTTATTATATTTATTTTTTTATTTTTTTATTATTTTATATTATTTATATTATTTTTTATTTTTATTTATTATTTATTTATTTATTTATTTTATATTATTTATTTTATTTATTTTTTATTTATATTATTTTTATTTTATTATTTTTATTTATTTTTTTATTTATTTTATTTTTTATTTATTTATTATTTTTTATTTATTTTTATTATTTATTTATTATTTTTATTTTTATTTATATTTTATTTATATTTATATATTATTTATTTTTATTTATTTTATATTTTATATATTATTTTTATATTTATTATATATTATTTTTTTATTAATTTTTATTATTTATATTATTTTTTATTTTTATTTTATTTATTTTTATTTTTATATTTTTTTATTATATTTATATTATTTATTTATTTTATTATATTTTATTTTATTTTTTATATTATTTTTTTTATTATTATATTATTTATTATATTTATTTATTATATATTTTATTTTATTTTAATATTTTTATTTTATTATTTTATTTTTTATTTATTATTATTTTTATTTTATTTATTTTATATTTATTTTTTTTATATTATTTATATTTATTATATATTTTTTATTTTATTTATTATTATTTATATTTATTTTATTTATATTTATTATTTTTATTATTATTTTATTTATATTTTTTTTTATATTATTTTTATATTATTATATTTTTATTATTTTATTTATTTATATATTTTTTTTTATTATTATTTTTATATATTTATTTTTTATTTATATTTATTATTTTATTTTTATATTTTTTATAATTATTATATTTTTTTTATATTTTTATTTTATTTTTTATTATTTTATATTTTATATTTTATTATATTATTTTTTATTTTATTTAATTTTATTATTTTATTTTTATATTATTTTTATTATTATTTATTTTTATTTATTTTTTTATATATTTAATTATTTTTATATTTTTAAATATATATTTTTATATTAAATATGTATTACCCATCAGGATTTGATTGAAAGTCGATGAGATCGACCAGACAACGGGGTGTTGAATTCAGAAAAAACACAAGTTTCACAAAGGTTAATCTACAGTTCAGTATTATGACTGGTAACGTTATTTTATTTGGTAGAAAATTTATTTCAAAATGCTGTCCCGTCCTCCATGACCAATATGAAATACCTCAAATAACTCGGAGTCCACGACGTAAAACTAAATGGCACTCACACCTTCTTTAACAGGGTAGATAAAACTTACTCTTATTTACCACCCTCCTGACATAATAGTGTTTCAACAGCAAATAGTCCTTTGGCTATTGCTTAATGGTGATCTAAGCCTTTTTCGGTAAATAGTTTTGGTTTTAAAAAACGCAGTTTTTAGCAGCATTAGATCTTACATTTGAAATATGCATCATAGATACGTATTTCTGTCCTAGCACTACATTCCCTTTAAAGATCGTCACACAGCAATCCAAGGGGAAACATTATGGGATAACTTCTGTGGAATCTCAGCCGGATGATATACACTGACAATGTTAAAAGAATTTTCGCAGTATTGTCTGTGATGTGATAGTAACCTCGTCTAAACGTTGTCTTACAAAGAAGTTCAACACTCAGTTGCTTCAATCGCCATCATCAAACAACGATACAAGTGCAACCTTCAACAACAGTGGCGGGAAAATGGCGGGGTAGGCCAGTTACATTCTATATATTGTTTGAATTTCCCACGTTGCCTGTAACAGATTATATATAACTTTTTAACATCAATTTCGTGTTAAAAAATCAGAACCTGATAACAATAGTTGAAACATTTTAATATTATTATATAAAAAAAGCACATAGGAAATATAGCTTAAACAATTATTTAAACATACAAAAAATATCAAAGTACATTAACAATCTGAAGAAAACATTTTATTTAAATCAGCGACTTAAATGTACTTTTTTCTTTTTTTCTGAGCTTAATAAAAAATGTGTTTAACATTTTGCTACTGTTTAAATGCATGGATTGTGACACAATATGGTATATAAAATATCGATGAACGATATTAGATATTAATAAGTCTTAAACTCCTAATGACCATTTTTGGGGCCCGGCAAAGTATTTTTTTTCGTAAACATTTATTTCTTATTCACCTTTCGAATTTTACACCATTTTACAAAATTAGACCAATATATTCATTAGAATTCAGATTGAAATTAAAAGTTGTGATGAGCTAAACCTGTTATACCCATACGGTTTTGGGGAAAACGATTAATGCAATTTTTTATGTATTATGTTGTTTTTGTATATATTTTTGTATTCATCCGATGGCTTTGAAACTGGAAAGTTGTTCCTTACGTTCCCACAAAATTTTCTTGAATACAGTTTTTTAAAATATCTGTTTTTATGTTCCGGTGTGCCAAGATACAATTTTCTAAACATGAGTTATTTAAAAGGTATATGGAACAGTTGATACTTGGTAAATGGATAGATCACGACCAAATTCGGTACATAAATTTGATGGCCCATATTAAAATTATATAGACTAATTAACCGAAAGTTTTTTTTTGTAAAGTTGTAAAGCTTTTTACAAAAAAAAATTATTTACAACTTGATAAATATTTTCTCATATCTCCATCATGATCAGGGATTGTATATTCAAGTTTTTTTTAAACTTTAAATCTTTTACCATTTTAGCCCTGGTAAATTTTAGTGTCTATTTATTCCAAATATAATTTTATACGGCCTTGACAGATATTGACAAACAACTATATTCATCATGATCCTCATTGAAATTACGATTTTTAAATTTAAATTTAAAAAAAAATTTTTTTTAAGGAAGTTGTTGAGCACATTCCCATAAAAAATGTTCGGCATAAACGTTTTTAAAATACCACTTATTTAGCCGGGGCAGAAATGTTATTTTTGAACATGATTTGTATAAAATGATTTTTTTTAACAGTGGCTACTGGATAAAGGGATCTTTCCAAAAATAAATATATCAAATGTGATTGCTATATTATATTATAATTATGAAGCGCACTTAATTCCTTATGCCAACTTTTTAGGGTGGGATGGGGGGATGGATGGTAGATTTTTTACAAACTTTATAAAGCTTTTTTCCCCATTAATTTTTTTAAAAAATGATAAATTGTAAACACATATCTCTAGCATGATTCCAAGTAAAATTGTATGATGGCCTTTTTAACTTCATATCTGACACCCATTTGGTCGGTTGCATTGTTGTTGTTGTTGTTGAGCCTTCTCGTCCATGAGGGGCATCCATCGATCATCGTCGGCATCTGATATTACTCCAAGGGCATAGGCCAGCTACGAGACCCCCCAGGCATCTCTATCCTGTGCCAGCTTCTCCAGGATCTTCCATTCATTGCCAATTTTCTTGATGTCTGCCTCCAATTCTCGGCGCCAAGTGTTTCTTGGGACGGCCTCTTTTCCGCTACCCTGTGGGTTCCATTTTAGGGCTTGCTTTGTTGTATTAGAAGCAGGTTTTCTTAGTGTATGACCAATCCACCTCCACCGCTTCTGAAGAATCATCTTCCTCAATGAGCTTCTGTTTTGTCCACTGCCACAGTTCCCGGTTGCTGATTTTGTCCGCCAGTGAATTCTGAGAATCCTTCTTAGACAATTATTGATGAAGGACTGGATTCTGGTCAGGTTTACAGCCGTTGTTCTACATGTCGGTTGCACTAATGTCATTTTCTTCCCAATTTATTTTAAACAAATTTGATACATTTAGACAAAATAAGTATTTATATCATGACCATTGAAATCAACAGGTGTTTCGAAAATTACAATTTACACCATGAGACTCGATGACCCTTAATGTCGCTTTTTTTTACTTTTGTAAGCTGTATACATATTATATGACTCACTGATCGCAATGAAACTTTAAATAAAAAAAACCCGTAAAAAACCAAGTTTTTCACTATAAATCCTTTATGTATGAGACGTAACTAAAACAATGTTTAGTATAATACGCAACGCAAGACCATACAACAATACAAATTTGTAGTTGTGTCGTAAAACATGTTTAATATAATGCGCACCGATCAGGAATATGTTTATAAAAAGTGTTGTCAATAAAATACGCACCTTATTGCGCGACAGAAAGGTTGTTCAATATAATACGCACCGCGACGCTCTATCTCAAAAAATAGCATGATACATAGGAATAAATAAAATAATCTAAAAAATCAATAATTTAATTACGGTACATCGCGATCGATCTGAAATTTTGATACATTGTTTTTATTATCAGTACGAAACTGCCTGCAAAATTTCAGCTCGCTAGCTTACGAGCAAGTGGGTTAAAAATCGATCAAAATTTTGGCGACAAGCAAGGGCGCACGCAGACACCACGAGTTAATATAAAGGATTTAAAAAGATGTTGAGTACATTCCTGTGAAGTGTTCTATCTACAGTACATGTTTATAAATCAAACTTTGTCAGGGATGGACTGGAGCTTTAAAGCGGCTCGGGCATTATTTACAGAGTGGCCCTTCTCACTAAAATAGGCCAACGGTAGTAACACGTCTTACAAATACTAGGATATAAACTTATATATGACAATATTGCGGCCTGTAAAGTACGTATAATATGCCTAAATTCCCGACTGGCCAGTAGCCCACTGAACTTGGTACGTATGGTTTTGATGAATCCTATTTAGAAACTATAGGCCATTGACACCCTCATGTCCAAAACTTAAGCAGCTTTCATTAAAAAAATACACGTAACGGCACGGCCGGTCGTAGCCTTTGAACCATTCGGTGCAAAGGTGAAAAATTGCACTCATATGTAATTTCAAACTTAAGTAATTAAAAAAAAATGTGTATGTCTTTTTATATTTTTAGCTAAGATCCACTAAACAATCATTTTTAACTGAAACTTTAGCACAGTAGTTAACACAAATACTAGTAATAAGATTTTATTAAAAATGCTTCATTTAAAAAAAACAAAAAACAATATGAAACTAGTCTCCCCCGGAGAGTTTATTTTAAAACAAGGTCGCTCCCGGAGACTTTGTTTTAAAATGAAGTATCCGTGGTTAAAATAAATCCCCCCCCTTTAATTATTGGAAATTATAAATATTTTCTTATTAAACCCTATGACTTACAATATAAATTTGTATTTATTCTAAATGCATGTTTGTATGATTAATAGCAATTAAAAAATCATAAGCTTAGTCAGGGGCGTAGCAATTTGCAAGCTAAGTGAGTGTATGCCCATATAGACACATATTTAGAGGTGTTAATTGCCCAGAGTTATTTAAAAGAACAACAGACAAATGAACTAAAATACAAGGATAATTCAGTAATACGAGAACGTGACACCGATGACTTTCTCTACGTTTGTGAGTAGCATCTGTGGTTAGGATTTAAACGAAATTTGTGATTTCTATGTGTGAATTATAATTATTTTTAAATAGTATGACTATCTTTTAGAGGCCGTCCATAAAGTACGTCACGCTTCAGAGTGGGAAGGGGTTGTAAGAAAGTGTGACAGTTTGTGACAGTAGGTTGGGGATGTCCGGCCATGTGTGACGTCACAGTGTTTTAAATTAAATTGTATTTATTTTGTTAATAAAATAGCGTGACGTACTTTATGGACGGCCCATTACCGGTAGTGTTTACTAAATTTACAGCAGAAATTTATCAAATCCAAGTAGCCAAGGTTTGTAAATTTATAAAATGTTTAAGTTTAATCTTAAAATATAGTTTAAAAAATGCTTATAAAAGGGATTACTTTATGTGTAGCTGTCTCAAGAAACACAGCCCATGCCAAATGTTAAATACACAAAAATTAGGTCACGCGTGTAAAAAATGTGTATCTTAGCTAGGGTTGTTGTCACCCGATACGTTAAATTTATTGTGTAGCCCAGATCACAGTAATGTGGAGATCTGGTTTGAGGTGAGACGCAAGCTTAATTAGCTTGAGATTAACGTGCCGCTGAATTAGTTAGGCATAAGTAAATTACCTTACGGAATGTTAGAGCCCAAAAGACTGAAGGTGTAGCTGAGAGATAGGCTTTTTCATTGATGTCATACGTCATTGTGTGTGTAAAATGATTGTCATATCGTTTCCCAAAGATAAAACAGCGAATCGTGTACGAAAAGAACGTGGAACGTTGCTAACGTTCTAAAACGTTCCCTATTCATTCTATAAGCTTAACACTTCACATTTTTTAACGTATTTCTTCTCTAGGCTATTTTATTTATTTTTTTAGAATTATTTATGTTTAGTGCCTGATAATGTTGTAATGTCCTGATACAAAGTATTTGAAATTATAAATTTAAATTTAAAGTTTTTAGGTTCACTGTAATAAAATATTATTTTAATATGAGGAAAACACAAATTTTAGTAGCATTTTCCCGCACATAAAAACACACACAAACATATATATTAAAACTAGGGGTGATCAGGCCGGATTTCACCTGATTTATAAAGTGAAATTAGGCCATACGCCGTAGACGGATTTGTAAACATGTCCGGATTCCGAATTTGACACAGCCGTAGCTATTATAAATATATGTATTTATGGCTCTACCGAACTGCCGGATTGGTCCGGATTTATGAAGTAAAACCCGGAGCCGATTTTTTGTAAAAATGGACGGAATCCGTATTAGCCGGAGCTGAAATTCGGTACAACCCTAATTAGAACTGTAATAAAAATGCAAGATTATACATAAACCATGAATAAACCATGGAAAAGGGTAGGACGCAAAGATCCCCGCTAACAATGGAGCGTCTGTAATGTATAAAGTAATTATTTATATCCATATACATATATGAATGTATGTATGATTGTATGTATGTATGAATGTGTTAATTGAGCCTTCTCGTCCATGAGGGGAATCCACCAATCATCGGCGTCTGCGATTCCTCCAAGGGCATAGGCCACCTACGAGAGACCTTCATACATCTCTATCCTGAGCCAGCTTCTCCAGGATCTTCCATTCAGGGCCAATTCTATTGATGTCTTCCTCGAATTCTCAGCGCCAAGTGTTTCTTGGACGTTCTCTTTTCCGCTTACCCTGAGGGTTCCATTTCAGGGCTTGCCTTGTTGTATTAGAAGCAGGTTTTCTTAATGTATGACCAATCCACCTCCACCGCTTCTAAAGAATCTCTTCCTCAATGGGCTTCTGTTTTGTCCGCTGCCACAGTTCCCGGTTGCTGATTTTGTCCCGCCAGTGAATTCTGAGAATCCCTCTTAGACAATTGTTGATGAAGGACTGGATTCTGGTCCGGTTTACGGCCGTTGTTCTCTATGTCTCGACTCCATATAGCAGCACAGGTTTCACCATAGCATTAAAAATCCTTACTTTTAACTTGCTGCCTAAGTTGTTGGAGACCCAAACATTCTTGAGTTGCTGGAAGGCTGCTTTTTATACTTTTTATCAGGGGTCCAACAATCAATAATCAGTTGCACTTTCCACTCATTTGAAAGATCGTGTATCCAGACATACCTTCCAATATCCAATTTAGAAAATAAATAAGTTCAACGACAATCAAATTAGGAACAGTTTCTTCAGTTATGTCTAGTTGTTGCACTGTTGTCTTTAATGCCAATGCTAAGTCAGGCAGGTGCCGCAGACGCCCAAAAATCTTCTAATAACGGCATTTTGTAATCCCGCGATGGCTCTACTTTTGGTGTTTTGTTTTTTTGAGCCTGTAAAAAATTTTCTGATATCCATCTTTTGTAATCCTGCAGTTTCTACACGTATATTATTTAACAGCAAAATTTAATATTTTCGTGAGAACTTACATTTTTAATTTATTAAATGCATTTATATATGTTATATTTTAGCTAATACAGCGCTTATTTGTAAGTCTTATTAATTTCTTAAAGCTTTTTTTGGCCCTTATGTTATACTTAACTTGAATTTAATTTAAAATTGAACATGTATGGCTTTTTCAGTTTAATTAAAAGCATGGTTCTGTCTTTAACAACTTGTAGTTAATGTTGCGTGGTTATTAGCAGTTTTTAAAAAAACTTTTAGTCATATACATATGTGGCCGTGTCCGCCACTTTTTCATCCCACAACGCATTGCCCCTCACCAGTAACTGTGGTAGGTAGAGCAGTGGAATAGCCCGAAGTGTCACAGAGATGTACAGGATGTCGGAAAGTCACAAGGGGTGGGGGAGAGTTGTCCTTTGAGTGACCCAGGGTCTCAGTCGGGGTAGAAACAAATATTGTATTTCAGCGACCTAAATAACTAAGTGGGAAAGTTTGTACATTAGCATAAACTAAGTAACTTAGTGGGAAAATTTGTACATTAGCATAAACTAAGTAACTTAGTGGGAAAGTTTGTACATTAGCATAAACTAAGTAACTTAGTGGGAAATTTTGTACGTTTGCATAAACTAAATAACTTAGTGGGAAAGTGTGTAGATTTAATCAATCAGAGACTGGCGTGGTCATTTATCACTTCGTGGGAAGACGTGTCGGGGCCAGCCAGAAATGTTAGTGTTAAATACAGGGTAAGCAACGGGGACAATATAAGGGCAGGGAAATGTTAGCCCGAGAGAGTCACCCGGCGCCTAAGTGAGAGTCGTGTAGAGCGTAGCGGTTAGGGACGAGTAGCTTAATTATACTTGTACACTGTGTCATGTTAGCTTAGCGAGAATTTAATAAACATTATATACAGCTCTATAGTCCTCTACTTACCTGAATTGTGTTATTTGTTTTATTAGCGGAACAGTTAGTCTTATTTCAACTAACAATATAGCCACCACTCGGCTACACATAGTCTGACACATTATAACTGTAGCATATATGTGTGAAAGATGTTTAAGTACAATAAGCCAATTTTTAGTAAATTATTTGATTTTAATTTATATATTTTGAAAGTAATAAACGTCTCGATAGAGTTATCAAAGAAAAAACTCATTATATATACTAGCAGACCCGTCGTGCGTTGCAACGATCTCGTTAAAAATTTAAAAAATTCAAAGAAACCAATGAAAGGTATGTTTAAAAACAATAATGCCAGAAACCTTCGCGGAAGAATTTTAAAAAAAGGCCACATTTCTTAACAAACGGATAAATTAATAAATAATTAAAAAAGAAGAAACGATATTAAGGGCCCCGGCCCCAAAATGAGTGAGCATTTCATTTTTTTAAAAATTGCTATTGTCGTCAAGATATATTTCTCAATATCGTATAAAATTGAATAGGGAATACAATATTAAAAGTTTAGTCAAACACATTTAGGACCCCCTGCCACGAGGAAATAGAAATTAGGAGTTCAGTGCCCTATAGTAATTTAATTTAGGCTCTTAAGTTTTCATATACCAAGTTTAGTAAAAATCCAGTTGTATTCTCATTGTCTAACACTTAAACTAATTTGTATATAGCTGAAATAAGGAAAAAAATATATTAAGGGGCCCCCAGGCCCATTCGGTTCAAGATGTACATTTTGAAAACCTGTTCAGTTAAATTGAGTTTCATCACGGATATATTGCTCAAGATCGTTAAAAACTGAGTGGGAAATAATGTCTTAGAGTATTACAAAATGACAATTGGGGACCCCGTTGCATTTGCTGTAAGATGTACATTTCAAAATTCTGTTCATTTTAATTCAGTTTCTTAATGGACATTTTTCTCAAGATCGTTAAAAAATAGAATGGAAAATAATATCTCAGACATATACGAAAATAAGATATTTTGGGCCCCCGGCCCTGAAGAATTTGACATTAGAAGCGCAGTGCCCTTTGTTATTTTAATATTGGTTACCACGTTTATGAAAGCTTGGTTAAGATACATTCATTCACTCTGTAGCTAAAGCATAAACTAATTGTTATATAGCTCATATAAGCAAAAAACGACATTAAGCGTCCTATGGCCCATATACAATGAGATGTCACGTTTAAACCACCTGTTTATTTCAATAAATTTTATTGTGGATATATTTATCTATATTTCGCAAGATCTTTAATAATTTAATGTGGAATACAATCTTAAACGTTTATGAAAAAAATTATGTTGGGCCCCCAGCCCCGAAGATATGGACATTAGGAAATTAGGGCCCTACTGTATTTCAATATTGGATACTAAGTTGTTATATACAAATTTTGGTTAAGATTCATCAATTTATCTAATAGCTAACGTTTAAAAAAAAATTATATCTCATATATGCAGAAAACAACCGTATGGACCCCCAGAGCCCCAAGAGTGTTAAATTAAAAAAAAGTAATTGGCAGTTACCATCCCGGGAGCGTACTAAAGAGTCTCCGAAATTTTCAAGGCGATCGGACGAATGGTTTAGTCAGCTATAAAGGACATACATACTTTGATTTATATATATATATATATATATATATATATTAGTGTAGCTGTCTCACCAGAGGCGTCAATGAGGTCTGCGTCACCCAGAGTGGTAAGCTCATTGTGTCACCGGCGCACGACTAAACCCATAGTCCTCCTCCGAGTCTGCCAGTGCCAAATAACGGGAACATACTTAACTTTAGATTCGGTTTTACCCCTTGTGATAGTGTCAGCCAGTGCAGTCAGCACCACCAGTACCCCCCCACCCCATTGACGCCTTTCCACGCCTCTGCGTGTCACGACGCAATGCATAGACCACAGAGTGTTTTTTTTAAAGACTGTTTAAACAGGTCATAAGTTAAACAGGTCAGTGTCGTAGCGCGATTTTTGTTCCCTCCGTGCGGTTACTTAATTGGGTCACTCCCATCCTCCCCCCCCCCGACTCTAGATAGTAATAAACTTTCTCACCATCTGAACACCCGACATTTGTAAGACTTTACCATTTATAGTAAAATCACAAACCCATTCCTTCAAAGACATAATCCTTGCTTTATGAAACAAAGCAACTGCCTTTATACACCCCAAATCTGCCTGTGCGTCAATTTGTACAGCGGGAAAAAAAACAAGTAATTAAGCAATTTTTCAAATTATATCATGTCCCTGAGAGGTGTCTAACGGCATGGTCCTCTCCCTCATAGCTCTGTATATCTACGCCACTACCATAAATAGTATTACATTAAACATGCGTGAATATTATGTCATGCCCATGAGAGGTGTAAAACGGTATGGGCCGCACCCCCTCTTATATCTCTATATCTACGCCACTACCATAAATAGTATTACAGTAAACATGTGCGAATGGTGTGGAGGACCTGGGTTGAAATAATTGAGAACCTTGGTTAAAATATTTGATAGGGGAGCTGACGGTTGACCGTGCTCTCATGAACAATGACCGGAAACGAACAGATTCCGGCCTTTCTCCCACCACACCCAGCTACGGAGAGTTGGGTGGTAAGAAGTTAGGGGTAGAAGGTGGGGTAGAACAATGGCACTTGTGTTAGAGATAGGAAGTGAAATTTTATTGCCATTGGACGAGACTATAGGACGGGAGATCATTAGGAACTACCAGGGGTAAACTAAGATGCTAATCATTGGACATGGGTGAGGGAATGAAAGATTGATCACTTTAATGCTCACACTAGGGGGGCGTTCTCGGTTTTATCAGCCGCATGCCTGTGGCCGGTAATATAAGGAAAGGCCGGTTGGAGACCTAGTAGACATGTAGAGACCAGGACAGAGAGAAACCCATCCCAGGGTAAAAGAGACATGGACAGACCAGGATAGATAATAACCAACCCCAGGGTAAGAGGACAGACCTAGAGCGAGAGACTTACCCCACACAGGGGAAACGACAGGCAGTGAGAGAGAGTCGTTGAGAGAACGAGTGTAGTAACCAGAAGTGATGCCTAATAAAGAGAAGAACTGTTAGCATTAAAACTGCCTTTGTTTTAAGTATGCGAGTTGAAGAGTCAACCAAGAAGTACGAACGAGCTTTACAATATTATGTCACGCCCCTGAGAGGTGTCAAACGGTATGGACCGCACCCCCTCTCTTATCTCTCTATATCTACGCCACTACCATAAATAATATTACAGTAAACATGTGTGAATATTACAGCAATACACAAGTAATTGTTCTTTATTCTTTTGTTTTTCAATGATCTCTTTCTTTTATATCGAAAGTCTGATGGGTACGGATTTATTTTGTGGGAGACATAATTGTACAGGGTAGGGGAGAATTTATTTTAATCTGGAGGAAAAAATTTTCTCCCGGGGGGATTTGTTTTAAAACAAATTTATGGTGGAGGATTTATTTTATAACACCGGTTTAGGGCCAGGAGCGCCATGTACGGATTAGCAAAAGGAACCGCGAAGAGCGCAGCGGACGCCATCTCTGTGTAAACCTACCAGTGGGGGTAGAACCCTAGGTAGGTCATTAATGATCCCCCGCATAGCGGTGGTCCTAACCATTGAGACTCGTGTGCTTTGCCGGGGTGGCGTCAAAGTGGTAGTGGGTCGTAGTAGAGAAATTCCACACCTACTTGAGAGGTCATCTTAGTGGGAGGCATCTTCGACATTCTGTCCTGGATGCCCAGGTTGCCGCTTCAGAAACGACCACTCGTCCCAGCTATTACGTCCCCTTGGGGGAGGGGGCCAGATAGCAGGGGGGTATTCAAGGAAAACACTGAAGAGCACTAGGCTCGGGGCTTCTGATTTTCTTCCACATGTAGCATCATTAGTAGCTCGTCACACCTCTTTCAGACCCTTGTTGATTGCTTAACTTCTTCATCGTGGCTGACATATGTTTTTTTCATTTGTTCCAGACAGCTCGAATGGTATTCACTTCTTCCATCCTATAAACATAAATCATCCGCAAATATTTTATCGACGCAGTTGCAAAAACCGTCTACTGTTATAAAAACACAATTCTGCAACCGCAAATAATGATTGTTTCGTCTTGTGTTTATAAAATCCTTTAAACCTTAGATGAATATATTAGTATGCGTTGAATCTCTACGTTTGGAAAAAAAGCAACATTGTTTACTTTAGGATGCAATTTAAATTTACTAATATAAATTAAAGTTACTGATTTATTTCATATCAATTTGATAATAAGAATTGTTTAAGTATAAATGTATATTAACAAAAAATTAATTGACACATCTTTTTTTTAATTATGACTTTTCGAAACGTAAAATTAATTGACTTATTGGCTGCGCATCTAAATGGCAATAATGACTCATGACAAGGAAACTGACTCATTTGTCGTAAAGAAGAATCTTAACATCATCTACCGATACGCATAAATAATGAATAACCCTGATAAAGATAAAAGTCAGAATTTTATGAAGATATTTACACGATGATGGTAATAATTCCTTCCACTGAGAAGCTCATTATTCTTATGCATGGATGGGAAGCAAAGACACTTTCTTGGATGGAGTACTAGGAAAATATGGTTAATGCGGTGTAACATCAGTCATCATATGTAACGCCAGACATGTTCCGAACAAGAATTGTTGATATAAAACACATTATTTAGTTTTTCGGAAAATAACAGAAAACTCATAGATGCATATTCGCTAAAAGCACTGTCATCTTATACTAGAAAGAAAAGCTGGCAAGATGTGTGTGTTTGTGTGACCAAATAACTCCGAGGTAACTAAAGCTTGACAGGCCATCGTCACATAATCTCCAAGCTTAATTCCAGATCTACACCCGAAGACGGCTACAAGAGAGGAAACTTAAAAACGACAAATCCTCACAATGCTAAACTTCGCCAGCTTTGAAACTTTTCTTGAGTTTACCTTGGAAGACAAACAAAGATCCACATTGCTGAACAACACGAACCTTGTCCACTGTCTAGGGGGACATTACGGAGCAAGCTCACTACACTGCTTCTCAAATAAATAGACCTGTAATCAGTAAGCATTTAGATTTGTTTGATGAAAGTTCTGAGGAGATAAAACAAATGTTGACAGAAAACCATCAATTTTACAAAAATCAACTCAATAATCATTCGGTCCTCATCGATAAGGAGCTTGTTAAACAATCTACACTGATATATGCATGTCTTTTATAGCTGACTAAACCATTCATCGGATCGCCATGAAACTTTTGGAGAGTTTTGAGTAAACTCCCGGGATGATAACTGGCTAATTTTTTTTTAAATTTAACACTCTTGGGTCTCCGGGGGCCCATAATGTTGTTTTTTTCTAATATGAGGTATATAAAAATTATTTTAAACGTTAGCTACTGTTTAAATAAATGGAATTTTGAAAAAATAAATTAGTAAACAATAACTTAATAGCCCATGTTAAATGACTATAGGACAATGATCTCCTAATGTCCATTCCTACAGGACTGGGGAGTAGTTAGGTTTGGACGTTTCGGGTATTATTGGTGTGGCGCGCCACCGTCACGCCACCACAGTTGTTGCCTTTACCGGCGGCGACGCGCGCGGTAAATAATTATGTTAATTAGAGGTGTCATGTTGTTAAACAACATGTTAATTAGTCTGTCATGAGTGTCATGTTGTTATACAACATTGTTGTTAATTAATTATGTTAATTAGGATATCCTATTGTTATATGTAGGCTGTATGGCGGGAAATTCAAATTTTCTAGTGTTTAAAGGGGGATAATCGTGTATTTAATGGTTACTTCCCCTTTTTTAACTTTTTTCAAAATGTATTCAATTATTTAATTTTTAACTTTTTTTTCAATTATTTCATAATTGAGTGTTCCTCAAATTATTTTATTTAATTATTGAGTGGTTCTCAAAAATATTTTTTATTTATTTTAAGTATTAAATGGTTCTCAAATTATATATATATATATTTAAAATGACGACACCAAGATTACTAAGACAGGACAAGGTAAAACATAAACTAGTATCGTACAATTTTACTGTTTATTTTTCATATGAATTTTCCGTTTCAAATTCTGTTTACATTTTTATAAATAATACATTTCAGTACAAGTCAGATTTAAGTACATTTAAGTATTTACATTTCATTTAAGTACAAGGTATTTTTAAGTAGAAATCATTTAAGTTATATACATTTAATTTAAACATTTTGTAAATATTTAAGTACATGTCAATTATTTCATAATTGAGTGTTCCTCACATTATTTTTCATTTAATTATTAAGTGGTTCTCAAACTATTTTATTTATTTTTTAATTGTATTTTATTTGTTGAATGGTCGTATTTAAGGGTTTTAAGCACGGTTTTTATGTGCTTCAGGTTGTTAGGCGATGTATTTTATTTGGGGTACTCTGCTGGACAGTTGTTGTTGGTGGGGAATTTAATTCAAATAACATAGTGGGGGGGGGGCAGTCGATGGTATAAGTTACAATTAGGAAGGTTTTAGTATATATTATAATTAATTAGACAAATTTAGGAGGGGTGGAAAAAAGCGCGGGTTTGGCTGTTGATCTGATGTTAGTATAGATGTGGTAGTATAAAGTATGTACTAAAACTGACGAAGTGGATTTAGAATGCGTGGGTTTAGGTTAAAATCAATAGTACAAACGACGAGAGGGTTTGGATGGACAGATGTTACCACTGGCTGTATGACCGTTTTAATAAGTTAGTGGGGGTATGGAATGTGGTCCAGGACAAGTAATGCGTTGTTTTAGGTTAAAATCAATAGTACAAATGAGGAGAGGGGTATGGACGGGGGCAATTGCAGATGTTGGTGGTTAATTTAAGGTTGTTTTCTTTGGAAATTTAAATAATTGTAGTAGTAGTTTTATAGGCTTTTTTTATATTAAAGCAAAAGTTTTCATCTTAGTGGGGAGGTCTATGTTATGAAAGGTCTTTTTTGTTCGTAGTGTTTCTTAATTCTAGGGTTTACACTAAGTTTATTTGACAGCTTTAGCCATGCTTCTTATCTGAGCATCGGGAATATTTTCTAAGTTTAACGGTGTTTCCTTTCTTCCTTGTGATAGTTTTTATTAGATTAGTAGTTTAAGTCAAGATGTCTTTTATGTTTCTTTTCTTAACTAGATGGGATCAGCTAGTAGTAGTAATATTTGATAAGGTTAAGCGAGTCATTTTCTTCATTTTTTTAAATTTTTAATTTATTTTTATTTATTTATTTATTTATTTTTTAAAATTCATTAGAGGTGCTTATCTCAATGTCACGGACAGTTTTATAAAGTTCAATGGTCTTTTTGGTTGTATTTTGTTTTCATAATTAGATGTGCTCATCTACCCTTGACAATATTTTATAAGTTGAAGGGTCTTGTTTTTTGTTGTTTCTTAGTTAGAAGTTCTCCTCTTAGGGACAGGGACATATTTTTTAATTTCAAGGGAATCATTTTCTTAGTGTTTTTTCTTAATTAGGGATTCTCAGCTTAAGTCCAAGGACAGATTTCTAGGTTCAAGGGGATTCGTACGTTTCGTGTGGATAGGATGTTAGCCGTTGTTTCTTTTCTTAACTAGAGATTCTCAATATAGTGTCGAGCATGATTCTATAAGTTCAATGGGTCTTTTTTGTTTTTGTTATTTACAGATTCTAATCTTAAGATAGGGCACAGTTTTATAAGTTACGTTGTCTTTTTTGTTAATGCTATTTTCTTAACTAGAGATTCTCCTCTTAGGGACAGGGACATATTTTTTACTTTCAATGGTCTTTTTGTTTTTGTTACTTGGGGATTCTCAGCTTAAGTCCAAGGACATATTTCTAGTTTCAAGGGGACTTGAGTTTGTTTCTTTTCTTAACTAGAGATTCTCAATATAATGTCGAGCACGATTCTATAAGTTCAAGGGGTCATTTTGTTTTTGTTTTTGTTATTTACAGATTCTAATCTTAAAATCAGGCACAGTTTTCTAAGTTACGTTGTCTTTTTTGTTCATGCTATTTTCTTAACTAGAGATTCTTATCTTAGTGTAGAGCACGATTCTATAAGTTCAAGGGTCTTTTTTGTTTTTGTTATTTACAGATTCTAATTTTAAGATCGGGCACAGTTTTTTAAGTTACATTGTCTTTTTTGTTAATACTATTTTCTTAACTAGAGATTCTCATCTTAGCGCAGAGCACGATTCTATAAGTTCAATGGTCTTTTTGTTTTTGTTACTTACGCATTCTCCTCTTAGGGACAGGTATAGATGTCTAATTTCAAGGGAATCATTTTTGTTCATGCTATTTTGTTAACTAGAGATTCTCATCTTAGTGTGGAGCATGATTCTATAAGTTCAATGGTCTTTTTGTTTTTGTTTTTTGTTACTAACGCATTCTCCTCTTAGAGACAGCGACAGATTTCTAATTACAAGGGAGTCATTTTCTTAGTGTTTTTATTTATTTATTAGAGTTAGTTATCTTAATGACGCGGACAGTTCAACAGTGTTTGTTTGTTTTTCTTTCTCCATATACTATCGGTACCAAATTTTGTAATTTTTTAAAACATTGCTTGGCGTATTTTTTCAACGGGTGTTGTAAATAATTTTTAACTGAGGTTGTTGTTTTTTTATTCGTAAGAGTAGTTTTTGAAAAGAAATTTATTATTCTGTATATTAATTTTAATTTTTGTAAACAATTTTTCTGACTATTGTATTTTGTTGTCTAGTTTTAAACCGAAATTCAAGTGTAAAATAAGTGATCTCTTGTAAATTTTTGTAAGGAAGGTTATAATTTATGGTTTTGGTTAAAATGTACACATTTTATAAATCAGTAATTGTTAACATTGGTAGGTAATTTTTGAGGAAGGGAAAATATGTGAAGACAGCTTATCGTTGTAGCGAAAGTTTAGGAAGCTATAGTGTATCACTAGGGGTTATTACAAGTGATTGGTAAAGATTTACAGGTTTATGTTTATACTTGGAACACTAACGATTTGATGCTGTGGTATCTAGTCACTGATTTCTGGCTAGACGTAAGTTGATTCAGAATAGATGAGAGTGTCTTATTGATCAGGGAAGGGAAACAGATGGGTTAAGCTACAGGCGAAAATATGCAGGCTGGTGAAATATAAAATACTACTCGACCAGATTCCTTTATACAGGCTGAAAAGTTTCACGTTTGCGATAATTAAACATGTGTTGGCCACAATCCGGTGTAGAAATTTAGGGGAGATGAATTGATTTTCTTTTTCATTAGGTTGTGACTTATCGCTGAGTAATATCTTTAAATAACATTATATTAAAAGACGTCTTCCTTACTTTTGTGTTAAGAATTATAGTGGCTGCAGTAGTTTGTTCGTTTCATCCAGTCCCTAGGTTGCTGTTGTTTGTTCATTATATGTTTTTTCACATGTATACAACAAACCGGTACAATAAACCTAAAAGTTAGCTCCTCGTTTCCCATCTTTAAGGTCCATACACGGGACGACTTACAAGCGCATTTTTTAAAATTAATTTGTTTGTTTGTTTTTTTTTGTTTGTTTGTTTTGTTTTGTTTTTTTGTTTTTTTTATGTAATCTAAGCTTTGAGTTTTAGTTATGTTTTACAAAGAGGAACTCATACTGTCACATGACACGATATTTTTACATTAAGGCTCTAAGTTTCTCCCCTTTTAGTCTCATCTTTTTAATAGATGTGATATAAAGTCCTAGGTAAAGACTAGCTGTATTTAGTTTTATGTTCTGTCCACAATGACCCCTAACTACGAATAGGTTGTTCTTTGGTTTTGTTGACAACAATTGTATATGTAAGGGTGTACCCCAACCTAGACATTGTTTTCTCTAGGAGATGTGAAGATTTTTTTTCTACGTACGTAGGGTTCAGGAAAGTTAAGGGATTTGGAGGTAACCATTATAAAAATTGATTGTTGTACTAGGTGCGATGAAAGTGTTGTCAGGTAAGTAAGATTTAGAAAGTTTTAGGTACAGGCGGTAATCACATCATGGATGGTTTTAACAACCCTTGGATAAAGTTGATCTGTCTGAGAAAACTTTAGAAAATATTTTATGTGCCGGGTGGTAATCCCTAACATGACCTGTAAGGAAGTATGCTAAGATACAGACAAAGTCAGTAAGGGTGGTAGAACATATTCTTGTTAGGGTGATGATAGTTGGGTGCATGGAAGAAGTGCTCAGGTTGTCGACAAGGGAGAACAAATGTATGCCGTTGGAGTAATAGTAACAGACTTGGAATTTGTCGGGCGTGTTTGTAAAAGAGAGTAAGGGAAACAGCGTTGTCATGCTCACGAACTAAGTAGGAAGGGAGAACAAAGATACACCGCTCGAGTAAAAGTAAACTTGTAGAAAGACAAACGGTCGTGATAAAGAAGACGATGGTCATGTTTTCTTTTAAGGGAGGGTTATACATTTTTACATAGAGCCACATTTAACAACATCGCTGTTCCATCTTTCTTCCTTCGTTTATTTGTGGTTGTAACTCTGTTTAATTTTGTTGATGTCGTAGACTTCAAGAGGTCTTTCTAAGCATTTAGAAGAAAGATGGAACAGCGATGTTGTTAAATGTGGCTCTATGTAAAAATGTATAACCCTCCCTTAAAAGAAAACATGACCATCGTCTTCTTTATCACGACCGTTTGTCTTTCTACAAGTTTACTTTTACTCGAGCGGTGTATCTTTGTTCTCCCTTCCTACTTAGTTCGTGAGCATGACAACGCTGTTTCCCTTACTCTCTTTTACAAACACGCCCGACAAATTCCAAGTCTGTTACTATTACTCCAACGGCATACATTTGTTCTCCCTTGTCGACAACCTGAGCACTTCTTCCATGCACCCAACTATCATCACCTTAACAAGAATATGTTCTACCACCCTTACTGACTTTGTCTGTATATTAGCATACTTCCTTACAGGTCATGTTAGGGATTACCACCCGGCACATAAAATATTTTCTAAAGTTTTCTCAGACAGATCAACTTTATCCAAGGGTTGTTAAAACCATCCATGATGTGATTACCGCCTGTACCTAAAACTTTCTAAATCTTACTTACCTGACAACACTTTCATCGCACCTAGTACAACAATCAATTTTTATAATGGTTACCTCCAAATCCCTTAACTTTCCTGAACCCTACGTACGTAGAAAAAAAATCTTCACATCTCCTAGAGAAAACAATGTCTAGGTTGGGGTACACCCTTACATATACAATTGTTGTCAACAAAACCAAAGAACAACCTATTCGTAGTTAGGGGTCATTGTGGACAGAACATAAAACTAAATACAGCTAGTCTTTACCTAGGACTTTATATCACATCTATTAAAAAGATGAGACTAAAAGGGGAGAAACTTAGAGCCTTAATGTAAAAATATCGTGTCATGTGACAGTATGAGTTCCTCTTTGTAAAACATAACTAAAACTCAAAGCTTAGATTACATAAAAAAAACAAAAAAACAAAAAAAAACAAACAAACAAAAAAAAACAAACAAACAAATTAATTTTAAAAAATGCGCTTGTAAGTCGTCCCGTGTATGGACCTTAAAGATGGGAAACGAGGAGCTAACTTTTAGGTTTATTGTACCGGTTTGTTGTATACATGTGAAAAAACATATAATGAACAAACAACAGCAACCTAGGGACTGGATGAAACGAACAAACTACTGCAGCCACTATAATTCTTAACACAAAAGTAAGGAAGACGTCTTTTAATATAATGTTATTTAAAGATATTACTCAGCGATAAGTCACAACCTAATGAAAAAGAAAATCAATTCATCTCCCCTAAATTTCTACACCGGATTGTGGCCAACACATGTTTAATTATCGCAAACGTGAAACTTTTCAGCCTGTATAAAGGAATCTGGTCGAGTAGTATTTTATATTTCACCAGCCTGCATATTTTCGCCTGTAGCTTAACCCATCTGTTTCCCTTCCCTGATCAATAAGACACTCTCATCTATTCTGAATCAACTTACGTCTATCCAGAAATCAGTGACTAGATACCACAGCATCAAATCGTTAGTGTTCCAAGTATAAACATAAACCTGTAAATCTTTACCAATCACTTGTAATAACCCCTAGTGATACACTATAGCTTCCTAAACTTTCGCTACAACGATAAGCTGTCTTCACATATTTTCCCTTCCTCAAAAATTACCTACCAATGTTAACAATTACTGATTTATAAAATGTGTACATTTTAACCAAAACCATAAATTATAACCTTCCTTACAAAAATTTACAAGAGATCACTTATTTTACACTTGAATTTCGGTTTAAAACTAGACAACAAAATACAATAGTCAGAAAAATTGTTTACAAAAATTAAAATTAATATACAGAATAATAAATTTCTTTTCAAAAACTACTCTTACGAATAAAAAAACAACAACCTCAGTTAAAAATTATTTACAACACCCGTTGAAAAAATACGCCAAGCAATGTTTTAAAAAATTACAAAATTTGGTACCGATAGTATATGGAGAAAGAAAAACAAACAAACACTGTTGAACTGTCCGCGTCATTAAGATAACTAACTCTAATAAATAAATAAAAACACTAAGAAAATGACTCCCTTGTAATTAGAAATCTGTCGCTGTCTCTAAGAGGAGAATGCGTTAGTAACAAAAAACAAAAACAAAAAGACCATTGAACTTATAGAATCATGCTCCACACTAAGATGAGAATCTCTAGTTAACAAAATAGCATGAACAAAAATGATTCCCTTGAAATTAGACATCTATACCTGTCCCTAAGAGGAGAATGCGTAAGTAACAAAAACAAAAAGACCATTGAACTTATAGAATCGTGCTCTGCGCTAAGATGAGAATCTCTAGTTAAGAAAATAGTATTAACAAAAAAGACAATGTAACTTAGAAAACTGTGCCCGATCTTAAAATTAGAATCTGTAAATAACAAAAACAAAAAAGACCCTTGAACTTATAGAATCGTGATCGACACTAAGATGAGAATCTCTAGTTAAGAAAATAGCATGAACAAAAAAGACAACGTTACTTAGAAAACTGTCCCTGTCCCTAAGATTAGAATCTGTAAATAACAAAAACAAAAACAAAAAGACCCATTGATCTTCAACACTATTCCCGACACTAAGATGAGCATCTCTAGTTAAGAAAAGAAACAAACTCGAGTCCCCTTGAACCTAGAAATATGTCCTTGGACTTAAGCTGAGAATCCCTAATTAAGAAAAACAAAAAGACAATTGAAAGTAAAAAATATGTCCCTGTCCCTAAGATGAGAATCTCTAGTTAAGAAAATAGCATTAACAAAAAAGACAACGTAACTTAGAAAACTGTGCCTGATTTTAAGATTAGAATCTGTAAATAACAAAAACAAAAACAAAATGACCCCTTGAACTTATAGAATCGTGCTCGACACTATATTGAGAATCTCTAGTTAAGAAAAGAAACAAACTCAAGTCCCCTTGAAATTAGAAATATGTCCTTGGACTTAAGATGAGAATCCCCAAGTAACAAAAACAAAAATACCATTGAAAGTAAAAAATATGTCCCTGTCCCTAAGAGGAGAATCTCTAGTTAAGAAAATAGCATTAACAAAAAAGACAACGTAACTTATAAAACTGTGCCCTATCTTAAGATTAGAATCTGTAAATAACAAAAACAAAAAAGACCCATTGAACTTATAGAATCATGCTCGACACTATATTGAGAATCTCTAGTTAAGAAAAGAAACAACGGCTAACATCCTATCCACACGAAACGTACGAATCCCCTTGAACCTAGAAATCTGTCCTTGGACTTAAGCTGAGAATCCCTAATTAAGAAAAAACACTAAGAAAATGATTCCCTTGAAATTAAAAAATATGTCCCTGTCCCTAAGAGGAGAACTTCTAACTAAGAAACAACAAAAAACAAGACCCTTCAACTTATAAAATATTGTCAAGGGTAGATGAGCACATCTAATTATGAAAACAAAATACAACCAAAAAGACCATTGAACTTTATAAAACTGTCCGTGACATTGAGATAAGCACCTCTAATGAATTTAAAAAAATAAATAAATAAATAAATAAAAATAAATTAAAAATTTAAAAAAATGAAGAAAATGACTCGCTTAACCTTATCAAATATTACTACTACTAGCTGATCCCATCTAGTTAAGAAAAGAAACATAAAAGACATCTTGACTTAAACTACTAATCTAATAAAAACTATCACAAGGAAGAAAGGAAACACCGTTAAACTTAGAAAATATTCCCGATGCTCAGATAAGAAGCATGGCTAAAGCTGTCAAATAAACTTAGTGTAAACCCTAGAATTAAGAAACACTACGAACAAAAAAGACCTTTCATAACATAGACCTCCCCACTAAGATGAAAACTTTTGCTTTAATATAAAAAAAGCCTATAAAACTACTACTACAATTATTTAAATTTCCAAAGAAAACAACCTTAAATTAACCACCAACATCTGCAATTGCCCCCGTCCATACCCCTCTCCTCATTTGTACTATTGATTTTAACCTAAAACAACGCATTACTTGTCCTGGACCACATTCCATACCCCCACTAACTTATTAAAACGGTCATACAGCCAGTGGTAACATCTGTCCATCCAAACCCTCTCGTCGTTTGTACTATTGATTTTAACCTAAACCCACGCATTCTAAATCCACTTCGTCAGTTTTAGTACATACTTTATACTACCACATCTATACTAACATCAGATCAACAGCCAAACCCGCGCTTTTTTCCACCCCTCCTAAATTTGTCTAATTAATTATAATATATACTAAAACCTTCCTAATTGTAACTTATACCATCGACTGCACTATGTTATTTGAATTAAATTCCCCACCAACAACAACTGTCCAGCAGAGTACCCCAAATAAAATACATCGCCTAACAACCTGAAGCACATAAAAACCGTGCTTAAAACCCTTAAATACGACCATTCAACAAATAAAATACAATTAAAAAATAAATAAAATAGCTTGAGAACCACTTAATAATTAAATGAAAAATAATGTGAGGAACACTCAATTATGAAATAATTGACATGTACTTAAATATTTACAAAATGTTTAAATTAAATGTATATAACTTAAATGATTTCTACTTAAAAATACCTTGTACTTAAATGAAATGTAAATACTTAAATGTACTTAAATCTGACTTGTACTGAAATGTATTATTTATAAAAATGTAAAAAGAATTTGAAACGGAAAATTCATATGAAAAATAAACAGTAAAATTGTACGATACTTGTTTATGTTTTACCTTGTCCTGTCTTAGTAATCTTGGTGTCGTCATTTTAAATATATATATATATATAATTTGAGAACCACTTAATACTTAAAATAAATAAAAAATAATTTTGAGAACCACTCAATAATTAAATAAAAATAATTTGAGGAACACTCAATTATGAAATAATTGAATAAAAAGTTAAAAATTAAATAATTGAATACATTTTGAAAAAAGTTAAAAAAGGGGAAGTAACCATTAAATACACGATTATCCCCCTTTAAACACTAGACAATTTGAATTTCCCGCCATACAGCCTACATATAACAATAGGATATCCTAATTAACATAATTAATTAACAACAATGTTGTATAACAACATGACACTCATGACAGACTAATTAACATGTTGTATAACAACATGAAACCTCTAATTAACATAATTAATTACCGCGCGCGTCGCCGCCGGTAAAGGCAACAACTGTGGTGGCGTGACGGTGGCGCGCCACACCAATAATACCCGAAACGTCCAAACCTAACTACTCTGGGGGCCCAAAATATCTTTTTTTGTAAATTTTTAAGATTTTATTCCCCATTCAATTTAAGTAGATTTTGAGAAATATAGATAAATATATCAATTAAGAAATTGTTTGAAATAAGCAGGAGTTTAAACTGTAAATCAATGGGTTTTAAACGAGGGTCAGATTAACACAGAGCAGGCGCATAAGAACTACAACTACACGCATTGAAGGCTTCCGGCATGATTCCTGGGAGACAGCAGACAGCGACCTTTATACTTAAAGCAAACATACAGCCAAGTCCTTTAGACTGGCTAGGAATACTGGTTAATATATCACCTCGACCATCTCCTCCTCCGACACGAGGACGCAAGTACAGATCTAATTAGCCACTAAAAGATACACCACGCTGTTACAACACCTAGCTGCAGTCATTAGAATGGGTTCTCGTTTATCACTACAGACAAACAAAAAACACCAAAATAATACATTTATGAACAATAATTAATTTAAAACATTTTTTTAAATTTTATTAATGATTTAGAACCATGCACATTTTAGTTATGGATATAAGAGAAAATGAACAATAATGAAATCTCTGTTGAATAGAAGGCTCAGAACGTACCGTACTGCTTGATTGTAACATTTGGGATTAATTCTCTTTTAGTTCCACAGAAAGTAAGGAGGGCAAAAGATGAGTAACTGACAAATCTGAACTTTAGACCAATCGGTATGAAATAAAGGATAAATTTAATTTCAGCAAGCAATTAATGTATAGAATACAACTCTATAAGATGACATTAACATTCAATGTCATTTTATCATGTATTTTAACGTTTTGAAATACACATGCATGCCTATTAAGGATTGTAAAACTACAAATAAAAACTGAAGAAAAAAAACAACAAACAAACAAACAAACATTGCTAAAATATTATAATAATAATAACATAAAAAAGTACATTTGGTAATCATACTATTTTTTTAAAAAAATTAAGATAAAGACATGTTTAAAAAATTTCTAAAAAAACTTTGAAAAACAGTAAAATTATGTAAGTCTAAAAAAATAAAACAATACGACACATAATGCTTTTTTGGGTTAAATAACATAATTTTATGTTTATATCATAATCTTTATTGAAAATCATTAATTATTTGATAATTATTGTCCGTAGTTTGGGTTTTGGGTGCATACTGCATTATGATATAGAGATGCGTTCGGATTATGTCCGTATATAAAAAAGCATATGTCCCTAAAAATGCTAAGTAGCTTGATTAAAAATATGTACATTGTGTGATGATAATAAACTTTGTTTGTATATGAACTACAGACCACCGTTTTGTAAAGTGAAAAGACTTGTATTGACGTGGCTTCACATATTTGTTATACACTACATAAACATTATGATATTATCCTTCCTTTTTTAAATGGTCAGCTGTTACAGAGATTCTAAATATTCTAAAATCAACACCTTGCAATAATATTAGGGCTGTTATCGATTAATTTAAATTTAATCGTTAACTTTTGAAAAATTATCGATTAATTAATCGATAATTTCGATTAAAACCACAAATAGAAATTTATGACGTCATTAAACTGAGCATTTCTCACGGAAATTGAAAATTAAGAATATTTTGAACTAAATTTCATGACAATGTGTTGATACTTTATTTGTGCTGAAGGTGGTACGTCAGCGATGTATTTGATCCTTTAAAAGAGAATTGTTTATGGCAGTGGACACAGAAAATGTTTTCACCATCTTCGACTTTGCCATCCGCAGTTAGCTTAAAAACAACATATTTGCTCAACTTTCTAGTTATATGTTTAAATTTAACTGCGCTGATGTTGTCAGCAGGGCCGTCTTATCGCATAGGCCCGTTGGGCATTTGCCCGGGGGCCCACGAGCATATGGCCCCATGGGAATATGTTTATTTATATATATTATGTATATTCATTTTTTATTCCTGCGGGGGAAGGGCCCAACACTATATTTTTGCCCGGGGGCCCAAAATGGTGTAAAGACGGCTCTGGCTGTCAGACATTTTATAATTGACGTCTGCCGGTCAACATAAATTAATAAAATAAATTTTAATATTTCGCGGCAGATGTTTGTACGTAGAAAAATATATATTATTACTAAAAATTTTAAAGAAATATTATAAATATTTTCTTAAATTTTAATCGAATTTGTATCGATTAAAATTATTTTAATCGATATTTAATCGATAAAATTTTTAACGATTAATCTAGAGATTAATCGATAATTTCCGCAGCCCTAAATAATATACATTTTTTAATATGAATAAATGCCTGTATGTGTGTTTGCCGTGTATTACTTAAATCACTATTTATCCAGTCGCTATGAAATTTCGTAAAGTTGTTGAGTATACAACCACGATGTTTTTTTTTGTTTTTTTTAAATCTAATTGGAAACCGGTGGCCGAAATTTCATTTTCACAGATATATATTTTTTTTAATGTTTAACTTTGACACCTGGTAAAGGCAAGTTATTAATCAAACTTGGTTTATTAAAATTTGATGAACATTTTAAAGTAAAAGTTAGCATTTAATTATTAATGTGACATTCTTTGGAGCTTGAGGCACCACATTTCTGTTTATTATACATATAAGACTTTATGTATGTTTCGTTTTTACATCAGTTTGGCAAATATTAATAAGTATATCCAACATGATCCATAATCCATATTAAAAAAGAGGTGTTCAGATTTGGCTTGTGTGGCCGTTAATGACTTTTAAAAAATAATTAAAGAAATACTATGAATATAAGTTTTATTTAATGATTTCGATCGCAATAAAATCTCTGGAAGTAGTTGAGAGTACCTACCCATTTGTTCTGGCGTATTTCAAAATCACTATAGTCAATTCGTTCGAGGTTTTGGTTACTAATCATTATTGTCAACATTTATAGAAAAACAAACTCAGATGCTCATTCACTTAACATAGTTTTTATTTCTGGCATAAGAAGTATAGATATTATTTTGTTCAAACGATCGCTCTCACACTTAAAATTGTTATTGAGTACTTAAGCTAAGATATAGACTAAATTGTATACCTAATCCATTTGCGTAGCTAGGGAGTTGGGGCCCAGGGGGCTTGGCCTCTTTTGGGGGGTGCTGCATTTTGACATTCGACATCATAACATGAGATAATGTACACTCCTTTGGGGGTCCCCTCAAGTTGGGGCCCGGGGGACTTTGGAATGTTGAACCCCAAGCCCTCACCTAGCTACGCCACTTGCCCAATCCTTGCTATTTAAGTATATGAGTCATATTTAAAAAGCTTTTTAAGATCTGATATATTTTAGTGTTAAAAAATATAAGATACAGAAACGAATTGTGTGAGCAAAACAACAAAAAATAAGCTTTATTTGTAGCATTTATCGTCCTTTTATTATATGTGATATATTTTAAGAAATTGCGACGACTCGGCTCAAGTTTCGAATGATAACTCTAAAATTGTCACAGGTGTTAGGATATTGATTTTAAGGTTAGGTAACGATTAAAACTACGTGTTCATCCTATGGAGCTATAAAAAAAAGTGCGCCGTCTGTTGAAACAACAGAAAGAACAAACACCACGATGGCAAGCTGTTAAGATGTTTATTAGAGTAATTTTTTACAGCGATATTGAGCTGTAAGTCCAGATACTCATTGTTTAGTTAAACGACGAATTTCAATAAGTTTTAGTTTTCTTACAAACCCCAATTTTTTTCAAAAAAAAGGTCTTATTGTTTTTAACTTGCTTTAAATCAAGGCCGTACCAGGACTTTTTTCATGGGGGTTCGCGAACGTGCGCGAAGAAATTTTATGTTCAGATACCAAAAATTACAATATATGGTGCTAAGACTTCAGATTTGGAATTTCATGTTTAATCAACAATTATGTACCTATTAATTATTGAGGACGTTGATTAAACTTCTCATCTTTTTTTGCCTCGTTTTGCAAAAACAAAAAAGGTTTTCAGTGCGTACTGTGACAATAAAGTATGGTTTCATGAAATAAATAATTAAAACTGTAAAAAAAAAGTTTAAAAAATAGTATTGTATAAAAAAATGCAATATAATCGATCATTCATGTCTTTTCTTGTTAATAATGAATTCTGCAGCGCAAGCGTTGAAGAATATGAATTGCATGCATTATGGTACGGAACTTACAAGACGGAAGACCACAATGCCATGGAGTTTGTTTTAGAACATCTTTGATGTAAATCCGTCTTGAGGTTTGGTTAACAAATATGTTTAAAACACTGTCCTCGTCTCTATTGAAATTGTAGTGAATATGCATCAATGCAAGCTCGGTAAGTCTGTCATGTCTCATTGAACATTTCAAGTAATTGTATGTAATTGTGCAAACGTTGGAGTGCACTGAAACTTCTCTCACACGCGCAGGATTCACAGGAATCATACACGCAATTTTCACTAAGCAATAAATATTCGGATACATCGATTCATTGCAATGTTTTATAGGTTCTGTGCAAATTTTTATAGCTTTGACACTGCCCATTGGCTGAACCTCAATTTCCACCCGCTGAATTCTTCGGGCTGCACCTCTGGTGAAAGCAGATCGTGATCATATAAATCCACAGCGCCTTTCAGATCATCATACGTACACTTTCTAACCCCACTTGTTAAAGGAGTTAACAGTTGTGAGGATGTTCTGGTTAGGCCAGAGAACCGCATATCTAGTTCATCAATAATGTGCTCCAAAATGCATTGGCGTAATAACGGGTTGGCATCGGGGCAGTTGCCAAGGGCGCCAGCTCAAAAAGGCGCAACTAAATCTCTAATGTTTTTATTTTTATTTAAATAAATACAGTAAGATCTCTCTAAGTCCAACTCAAAAGGACCCGAACATTGTTTTCGACTTTCGGAGTTTTTGAATTAGGGAAAATGGAGTAAAAGGCGCCGATTAATCAAGGACAATGTAGATATTGAAAGGTGGGGGTACAACCATACCGGCTAGTAGGCTTGACAGAAAAGAAAGTCAGTGTCTGAAGTTTCATATGACAGGAAGGTAACTTTCTTATCTTATCTGTTTACAGACGCTCCTTCTATACATAAGATTATTGCGTCCTACGCTTATCTATGTCATACTGTAAATGGTTTAATTGTTATATGTATTTTCTGTAGGCGTTCACTCATTACATAACCTTGCATACAATGATCCTCTGAAGAATTGGTTTCAATACAATAAAATAAATTTAACATACACTATGTACAGAACATATATAATTTTAGGTTATACAACGTGGAGTCCTCAACCACACAATCCACCATTACACACAGAACTACCTCCAACTCCCTTTCGCGCTCTTTTACTCATGTGAACTCTCTGTCACTCATCTCGTGATAATCACGTGACATTCACCCCAATCCTTCAACAAAAAAAGTTTATGTAATACAACATTTTTGGTCTGAACATAATCAAATTAATATAGATTCAAATATTTATCATCAATAAAAACACTCACTGTTTTACACAAAATATATCTAGACATGAATATCAATAACAAAAAAATATGTAGGACTGCAACAGTCTACCTGTGCTGAAAAGAGATGAAACTGAAATTTAAACACAACTATAATTTTATGCAATTAAAATACTTTCAAAAATCAATAATCATAAAATTAAAATTAAATATATTGTCCGTTGGAATTCAAACACTGTTCCTTGTTTATTGTTCACTGAAGAAAAATACTAATATTAATACAGTATCTGGTTTTATCATTTAAGAATTCACAGAATATCTGTATTTATTGTAATTCTACTTAATATGTCCTCAACCCCATTGTCCTTTAACAGGTTTAATGTCAAATTTGTAGTCGGCTAATAGCATAATAGTGTGGTCCAAGGTTATTATTGCCGGGGGTGGGAGTGGGAATTAAGCACCCGCTCGAAATATCCCCATAGCTTGCGTCTCTTAATAGCCTCTGCTAACCAAAGTCCAACTCCTGGCCTTCTCGTATGACTTGTAACCAAGTCTGGCAGATCACGTTTCAACTGACAGGAGAAGGGGTGAAGGCGGCCCGCTGGCGCCTTATAACCAGCCGCTTCAGGCAGATGGGGCTCGTAAACCATGATAGGTAGCTCATCTAGGAGAGGGAAACTCGAATCGCAAACCTCCGCTGTCTCGCGGCCACACCTGTTCATGGAGAGACTAAGGGAGTTGTTGTTGTTCGTCCGTCGATTTGACGAAGACCACTCTAGTCATCCGAGGGTTGCTGGGACTGTCTTTGTTTTTTGCGTGCGCAGATGGCTGATGAGGCCGATCCTTGCACGGAAGGTTCGGGAACAGAAGGGACAAGGGACGAGTGGGACATCTCCAGGAGGGTTGACAGCACGGGTCTTTCGGGCTTGCCTCTTCTTTTCTGTGGAGGTGATCCGATTTGCCTCCATGACTTGGCACCTTCGTGGATGGAAGAACGCCAGGTGGAAAGATCCATTGCAGCAAGTTCCCACGTGTCTGGGTTGATGGCAAACGCTTTCAGTGAGGCTTTCAGTGTGTCTTTGAAGCGTTTCTTTTGCCCACCGTGGGACCGCTGGCTATGCTGGAGCTCGCCATAGAAGAGTCTCTTTGGCAGTCTCTCGTCTGGCATTCGGACCACGTGCCCTGCCCAACGAAGCGGGGACTGCATCAGGAGTGTGAATATGCTGGGGAGACCTGCCTTGGTCAGTACCACTGTGTCTGGTATTTTATCTTGCCACTTTATGCCGAGTATTTTCCTGAGGCTTGTTGAATGAAAGTGGTTAAGCTTCCTAGCATGGCGCTGATACACAGTCCATGTTTCACACGCATATAGAAGTGTGCGGAGCACCACCACCCTGTACACTTTCAGCTTGGTCTGGATGGTAATGCCTCTTCTGTTACAGACATTTGGGTACAGCCTGCCAAAAGTGGAGCTGGCTCTGGCAATTCTTACGCTCACTTCGTCATCGATGGTGACATTTTGCGACAGTGTGCTGCCCAGGTATGTGAACCGTTGAAATGTGTTGACTCTCTGGTCGTTTGAAGTGATGTTGGGCTCAACGTAGGTCCTTCCAGGCGCTGGTTGATGGAGGACTTCAGTCTTCTTGGTGTTGATCGTCAGACCAAAGTTTGTGCAGGTGCTGGAGAACAGGTAAACGCTGCGTTGCATGTCGGCTTCTGAGACAGCGTTGAGGGCACAGTTATCAGCAAACAGGAGGTCTCTGATGATGTCTGTCATAACCTTGGTTTTTGCATGGAGCCTCCGAAGGTTGAACAGTTTGCCATCTGTGTGGTACCTCAGGTTGACACCAACATCCTCGTCTCTGAAGGCCTCTGTCAACATGGCAGAAAACATGAGGCTAAACAGTGTTGGTGCCAGGACGCATCCCTGCTTGACCCCGTTTGTGACTGTGAAAGGATCAGAAAACTTTCCTCTGTCCTGGACTCTGGCCTGCATGCCCTCGTGGAATTGTCTCACCAAGACGATGAATTTCCTTGGGCAACCGTACTTTGCCATTATCTTCCACAGACCCTCTCTGCCAACGGTGTCAAAAGCCTTGGTCAGGTCGACATAGGCCATGAACAGGTTGAAGTTCTGCTCCTGACATTTCTCTTGCAGCTGCCTGGCAGCGAACACCATGTCGATGGTAACCTCGCTCTTTTCGGAATCCAACTGACTTTTCGGCAGGAGTCCTTGGTCAAGGTGGACCGTGAGGCGGTTGAGCAGGATTCTGGCAAGGATCTTTTCTACGATAGATAGCAGGGATATGCCTCTGTGGTTATCACAAGCCTGTCTACTTCCTTTTTGTTTATAAAGATGTATGATGGAGGCATCTTTGAAGTCCTGCGGGATCGTCTCTTGCTGCCACAACAAGAGAAATAGATGGTGGAGCCTTTCAGTCAGGGCTGTTCCTCCCTCCTTGTAGACCTCAGCTGGTATGGCGTCAGAACCAAGTGATTTCCAACTGGAGAGATGATAAATTGCTTTCTGGGTCTCGAGCAAGGTTGTTTTTGCTCCAGTGCTTTGTTTGTGGGCACTTGGGGGAGACAATTGATGGCTTCTACGTTGATTGTCGCAGGGCGATTTAGGACGCTTTAGAAATGTTCGGCCCACCTCTTCAAGATCTTCTCTTTGTCAGTGATGATAGTTGTACCGTCTGCGCTGAGGAGGGGGTTTGATCCTGAGGGCGTGGGGCCAAACACTTCTTTCAAAGCGTTGTAGAAGTTTTTATAGTCACGCTTGTCTGCATAGCCTTGGATCTCGTCGGCTTTGTTAATGAGCCAATCGTCCTGCATCTGACGGAGCTTTTGCTGTACAGCCCTGCATATGTTATTGAGTGCATCTCTCCTTGCCGTGGACCTGGGATTATTGAGGTAAGCTTGGTGTAGGGGGTGTTTCTCATCCAATAACTACTTGATGTCTTCGCAGTTCTCATCGAACCAGTCCTTATGTTTCCTGGTCTGATGCCCTGGAGTCTCTGAAGCTGTGGTGTAAACCCTAACAGAAAATCAGGAGACGGAGTCCCTTAGGCAGTATTATTGCGATGCGCTATATCTCTGGCAACTCCTGCGACACAGATGGCGCCTTGTTGTATCAGCTAAGCTGCTCCCCTGGAATCACCATTTGTGAGGAGAGAGAGGGCCTGCTGCCTGGGCCACAGCTGGTCTTCTTTAAAGTTATGCCTAGGCTATCGTAGCCTCCTTTTTTTTCTCTACCTCCTCAACCCAATCCTGGAGAGGTCACTCCAGCTTCGCTTGCAAAGAGTAGACACAACACGTGGAACGGCAGTTACTGGTTATAAGCCATTGCTCAATTTGCGTAGAGCTAGGCGCCAGGGGTCGTTCCAGACGGTGGGAGGGATCGCCATATTTCACTGATCATCTACCGCCCGCCTAAAGCTGGGCAGCCCCCAGCCAGTAAGGTGATGTTCCGTAATGGCTCGCCTGCCCCATTGGGTGCATGGGGCTCAGAGTGATCAACTCAACAAGCGAGCCAAAATCTCAAGCACCAAATGAAAAAAATAAGAATGAAGCTACCAGCACTTCGTTTAGCAAGCTGGAATGTCAGAACCCTCTGCACTGGTTTTAACTCTGACCCCTCATGTGCGGAAGATATAAGGAAAACAGCGGTCATTGATAGGGAACTTTTTCGTCTCGGCATCGACATTGCATGCCTTCAGGAGACGCGGCTGGCTGACAACGGCAACGTGGTTGAGGCCAACTACACATTTGTCTGGCAAGGACAACCATCAGACAGACCAAGGCAGGATGGCGTTGGTTTTGCCATAAAAATCTATCTTATGTCATATGTTGAACTGGCGGCACTTGGGACCAAGAGGATACTCGGCATTAAACTTTCAACTTCATCAGGCGCAACCCATATTCTCAGCCTGTATGCACCAACTCTCTGCTATGAAAAAGAGTTAAAAGACAACTACTTCTATGATGCTCTAGACTCTGCGGTAGCAAATATTCCCAAACATAATAGTCTATATCTCCTCGGTGACTTCAACGCCAGGGTAGGTGCAGATCACAAAGCCTGGTCCACCAGCATTGGCTTACACGGCATTGGTAAAATAAATAGCAACAGCCAGCGACTGCTTGAGCTATGCAGTACTCACAATCTGTGTGTAACTAACACATTCTTCAAATGCAAGAACATCCACAAAGTGTCTTGGAGACATCCCCGCTCCAAGCACTGGCACCAGCTCGATCTCGTTCTCATCAGGCGATCTGACCTGGCCAGTGTGCTCCAAACACGCAGTTACCACAGTGCCGACTGTGACACAGACTACTCTTTGGTTGCAAGTAGAATTAAATTAATACCAAAGAAACTGTGTCACTCTAAGTGCAAGGGTAAAAATCGCATCAACATGCAGAATATCAACTGCCCTGAGATAAAGGATCAGCTTAACACTAAGCTTGAGCAAGCTCTTAAGGCCAACACCTCGCAAAAAGCAATTCCCAATCCCCATGATACTACAGGGACAGAAAAAATCGATACGAATTGGCTCCACCTTCGAAATACTATTTACAACACCTTTCTTGCCGTCCTCGGGAGGAAGGATAGGAAAAATTCAGATTGGTTTGAATCCCACTGGGTTACAAGGAATCCCGTGACAGAGGCAAAAAGAAAAGCTCTACTGGCCTACAAAGCTTCCCCAGGACCTGACAGCCTGCAATGTCTCAGACATGCCAGAAACACAGCCCGAAAGACTGCACGTTTTTGAGCTAACACTTATTGAGTGGAACTATTCTTCTTCTTCTTCGTTCTCAATTTGAGTATTGCGTGCCGACGAGTTTTGCGCCAATTGGCCCGTAGTCTCCGACTTCAGCCTGTTGTTTTATCTGGATGTGCTTCCATAGCCTTTGGTCAGCCAAGACCATCTGCAAGGCAGTAGTTGATTTTGGCAAGTGACGCAGCGTTCACATGCCACGATTATAAGGGTTTCACGCATTACCCAGCCGCCTTTTATTTTCCCTAACTATGCGTTAGGTACCCACTCGAAGCTGGGTGGACTCGGGGACGCCCTAGGCCCCGGGAACAAATCCATGGCTTCCCATGGATTCGAACCCGTGACCATCGGTACGCCAGTCGAGCGCGCTGCCACTCGACCACCGTATCCCCTGGAACTATTCAAAAGCATTCAATCTGCTGCTGATCAGGGAGATATTAAAAAAATTACGAAGGCATAAATAAGGCCACTGGGCCCAAAACATCAAAGTCAGCTCCAATCAAGACAAAATCAGGCGAGATGATCACAGAACGAGACAAGCAGATGCGGCGCTGGACTGATCACTATCTAGAACTCTATGCGACACAGAATGTAGTATCTGACTCTGCCATAGAAAGAATCCAAGATCTACCAGTGCTAGATCAGCTTGATGCTCCCCTGTCACTAGAGGATCTTAGTAGGGCTATCAATCATCGGAGCAATGGGAAGGCCCTCGGCAAAGATGGCATTCCTGCAGAAGTCCTTAAGCACGGCCAGCCAGCACTACTGAAGCCTCTGCACGAACTCATGTGTGATTGCTGGGAGCACGGTCACATCCCACAGGATATGCGTGACGCCAAAATAGTCACGCTTTATAAAAACAAAGGTGATCGCAGCGATTGCAACAACTATCGTGTCATCTCCTTACTGAGTATTGTGGGGAAGGCTTTTGCCAGAGTGATCCTTGCACGCCTGCAAACTCTGGCACATAATGTCTAACCGGAATCACAATGCGGTTTTCGGGCTGGCCGGTCAACCATGGACATTATCTTCTCACTCAGTCAGCTACAAGAGAAATGTCGGGAGCAACATAAAGCCCTCTTCGTTGCCTTCGTAGATCTAACAAAGGCATTTTACCTGGTCAGCCGCAAGGGTCTGCTACGTCTATTGGAAAAAATAGGATGTCGGCCGTGGCTTCTCTCCATCATCGAGTCCTTCCACACCAATATGCAAAGCACAGTGCTCTTCGATGGTGCCAGCTCAGAACCCTTTACGGTTTGTAGCAGAGTCAAACAGGGCTGTGTTCTGGCTCCAACTCTCTTCGGTATCTTTTTCTCGATGCTACTGCGTCATGCTTTCGAGGACTGCTTCGAGGGCGTAAACATCCACACCAGGTCGGATCAAAGTCAATACAACATCAGCCGTCTCCGTGCGAAGAGAAAAGTGGAAACTGTTTTAATTAGAGAGTTGCTCTTCGCGGATGACGCAGCCCTTACCTCACATACAGAGATAGGTCTCCAACTTTTGGTCAATAAGTTCTCAGAGGCATGCAAGGATTTTGGCCTAACGATAAGCCTAAAAAAGACCAACATTATGAGACAAGGAACAGACTGCTTCCCAGCAATTTCCATTGAGGGAAATACCTTTGATGTCGTCGAGGATTTTACCTACCTTGGCAGTAACATCACAAGCACACTCTCCCTGGAAAAGGAAATTGAAACCAGAATCGGCAAGGCTGCATCATTAATGGCTAGGCTGAATCAAAGAGTGTGGAACAATACACAGCTTACTGATAGGACAAAAATCACTGTGTACCAGGCCTGCATGCTCAGCACACTCCTCTATGGCAGCGAGTGCTGGACGACATATGCCAAACAAACAAAGCAACTCAACAGCTTCCACTTACGTTGCTTGCGCAGGATTCTGCACATCAAGTGGCAGGATAAGATCACGAATTTCGAGGTACTCAGAAGGAGTCATATGCTGAGCATGCACTCAATCCTGAGTGAGAGGCGCCTGCGGTGATTGGGACATGTCCGCAGGATAAGCCCGGAGAGCATTCCAAGAGCCTTGCTTTACGGCGAGCTGGCAACTGGTATGCGGAAGAGAGGATGACCCTGCATGCGCTTCAAGGATGTCTGCAAGAAAGACATGACTTTGGCGCAGATCGACCATAAAACGTGGGGGACCATTGCTGTGGAGCGCACCTCCTGGCGGGCAAAAGTGAGCGAGGGCATTCTAGTCGCGGAAGCTTCCCTTACAGCAAGGAGCGAGGAGAAAAGGGTCAGGAGAAATGGGAAGGGGGGTAGAGGAGCAGGAGGAAACGCCATCACCCCATGAGGATGGACGGATCCCATAGTAGTAGTAGTAATTGCATAGCCCATCTATTTACCTTTGTGTTGCTTATTTTCTTCTTGTTGAATGCCACAAGTGGTTTGTGGTTTGTTTGAAGAGTAAATATTCTACCTAGAAGGTATATTTGAAGTTTTTGTAGAGCCCACACTATGGCTAAACATTATCTTTCTGTGGTGCTGTAGGTACGTTCTGTTTTTTTCCGATTTATGCTCAGATAGTGTACAGGATGGAGAGTACCATCATGTTCTTGCATGAGACACGCTCCCAATACAATAGATGATGCATCAGTAGAAACAACAAAAGATGTGTCCCAATGAGGTGTGACCAAAATGTTTTTTTTTCCTGAATGCTTCCTGAATGTTCTTCAATGCGTTGATGCAATCTCCTGAAAACTGAAATTTTTGAATATCTGAGTTTTTTTTAAATTTCTATTGGTGGGTGAACAATCTCTGCATACTTTTCAATGAACGGTCCGTAAAAGTTGCATAGTCCTAGCAGGGCTTGCACTTGTTTCTTAGATTTTGGGACTGACAGGATAAAAAGATATTGCTTTCATTCTCTGCTGTAGGAGTGATTTCACCACCTCCTATTCTGTATCCCAGAAAATCGATATGTTTTTTTTCAATGTTAATTTTTACAGGTGAGATTGTAACATTATGTTTCTTGAGTCTATCCAGTACAGCTTCAAGTGTATGGATACGTGTTTCCCAATCTTTATTGTGGATACATATGTCGTCTACATAATGTACCACATTTGGAATGCCTTGTAACATCACTTTCATAACTGTACTAAACGTGGTTGTACTGTTGACTAATCCAAATGGCATCACTAACCATTCATATAAATCATCCATGGCTGTGAATGCAGTTTATTTGACAGAAGTAGAATCCATGTTTATCTGCCAAAAACCTCTGTTTAAGTCAAATGTAGTGAATATTCTGGAATTACCAATTATGTCTATAATGTCTCTTGGATCTCCAATAGGTTCATGGTCCAATTTTGTAATGTTATTCAATTGTCTGTAATCACAGCATAGTCTAATCTTGACATTCTTCTTTTTGACTATGACAGTTGGTGAGGTATAGTTAGCTTCAACTGCTTTTCTTAATTGGTTTTCTTTGAGTAGGTAATCAATTTCTTGGTTTACTGTGTCTCTATCTGCCATTGGAAAAGGGTATTCTTTAGTCTTGAAAGATTCATGTTCTAATAGTTGTATCTTATCACAGTTTTTGTGTTTCCTGCTTCTTTTGTGATAACACCTTTGTATTTTTGAAAAAAAATTCATCACTCTGTGTTTCATGATATTTGGTATGTCAGATCATATTCTTTCACTGTCAGGGCTTTTCTTTTTCATTGTACTGTTATTTTCATCATTTTCTTTGCTGATGATATTTACTGTTGGTTTTTCTTCTTTATTGTCACCATATGCTCTTAGTTTATCCATGTGTAATTTTTCAGATGTCCTTTTATATTGAAACTATAGCGACATCACTAAGTTTCTCTTCAATGTTGTGTGGGCGGGTTTCCCATTTGATTTCATTCTTTGCGTTTGGTAACAATACTAAGACTTGTTGTTCGGGCTCAAAAGTTCTTAATTGTCTGTGTTATTTTTTATTTCTCTGTTTCTTGTACTCTGCTTGATCAGTGATTGTTTTGCCGTTTCAATGCTGTAGAGTATTTTATCTCTAGTTTCTGACATCAGCTGATATCTGTCATGTATGGCATCTTGTTTTCTTATAAGCCTTTCTTTGAAATTTTTCAATAGATTTGCAGGGTTTTGACAAAACATTAATTCAAAAGGACTACAACCTGTGCGTTCATGCTTTCTGCTGTTGTTTGCAAATAGTACTAAAGGTAAATATACATTTCAATTGTCTTCATGGTCTACTGTCACCTTTAATAGCATATTCTTGATGGTTTTGTTTAGTCTTTCAATCACTGCATTTGATTGTGGATGGTAAATTGTGATGTGTACCTGCGTAATGTTTAGCATTTTCATAATAGCTTGTGTCATCTGTCCCTTGAATTGGCTGTCATTGTCTGAAAGAAGTGTTTGAGGAAAACCATATCTCCTGAATACATTGAGAAAATTGGTGCATATATTTTCTGCATCTATTCTTTTCAGTGTAATAGCTTCACCCCATCTGGTGGCTATGTCTACTGTGGTAAGAGTATACATATGTTTTTTCTTTGAAATCTTTTAGAATGGTCCTATTAGGTATATGGCAATTTTCTCAAATATGAAGTTTGCCTTGTCAGATGACTGCATTGGCGCTGTGTGCTTTCCATCTTTTGGATTATGTCGTAGACACTCTGTACATTTCTTTATGTAGTCTTTGATCTGCCTAGTCATTTTAGGCCAGTAAAAGTTTTTTGCTATTGAAGCAGTTGTTTTCTTGGCACCCATGTGTCCACCTAGAGGACTGTTATGTGTTATTATTATAATGGTTTCTTGTAATTTTTTGGGAAGAACCACTCTTTTGCATGTACATGCTTGTGCAATGTTTATCAATATGCCTTTATCTAGTTTGTAATTTTTGTAGTGGCTGTTTCATTGTCTTTGATGAGTTTCATTTTTATTTCCTTTATTGTGTTATCTTCTTCTTTTAGTTGTTTGAATTCTTGTTTTGTTATTAGTTTCCTTCCTATTTCAAGTTTCTCATCAATTTCAATGTCTATGTTCTCTTTTCTTTTTGTGGTAGCTCTGGTTTGTACAGTAGCACATAATTGATAGTTGTTGTCACACCACGCCTTGAATATCTCGTCGGAATTGTCAACACCTTCAATATTGCCTTTGATAAAATCACAAATGGCATCTTTTAAAACTCTTGCTCTGACTTCACCTTGAAATCAGGGTGAGTTGATGGTAAGAATAGCAGTTGGACACTCTCTCTTTGTTCCATCAGCCATTATTAGTATGTCTTTTTTGCCCATCATATTCTTTTTATTCCACCATCCTGCTGTGTACCACAATCGTTGTGCATCCTGAATCACGAAGACACAAACATTTTCTATTATTGATGTAAACTGGGTAGAGTTTCTGCTTTCCATGACTGTTAATAGTGGCCACAGTATCACTAGATCTTGATTCTTCTTGTTTCTTTTTTCCTTTATCGTCTACATCTAGGTAGTCATTCCTTCTCCATGGCTGATCATAATCTCTGTATCTGGAGTTATGATTATATCTGCCTCTGATCGTCTACCTTTGCTTTCAAAATGACCTTGTCTTGATCTTTACTTCTGTTTTCTTTCTTATATGGCTGCCATTAGGTGACATCCTATTTGGTTGTCCTTTATTGTGGTAACACTGTCTCGCCATATGTCCTGGCTTGTTAAAGTACCAGCAAATAGTTTGTCTGTTTTCTTGGCTTGGCAGACAATGATTTCTCATTCCTTGTCTTTTTTCTTGGACTTTATTTTGTACTGCTGCAAATATATCTTTTTTTAAAATCCATTTCCACATTTGGATGAGAGTCCTTGAATGTGCGTAAATCATGTGTTAGCTCTGCCTGAGTACGAACTTTCTTATCAGTTAAATAAGTGAATAAACCTGGTGTTGACTTTTTTAGGAACTTGTCAATTAACACCATGTCTAGTATGGCCTTTGGATTGCTTGTATATATTGTTGTAAGTTCCAGCCATTTTGTTAATTTAACTTGTGCTTCATGTACTATGATCTTTGGATCTTTGTCCATCTTAATTCTAATCTCATGAAATTCATTTATATAATAATTTTCTGACTTCCCAAATTGACATAGAAGTGCCTTTTTGACATTTTTATATAGATCTATATGTTTGTCTTCTTTGGCTATACTGTTGTAAGCTTCAAATTCTTCGCCAATTAGTTGAGTCATCAAATGTGCTGGCCAATCTTGTTCTTAATAAATTTTCATGACCATTATGGATTCAAAATAATACAGATAAAAATCCATTTTTATTCTTGCTATCATATTTTCTAACTTTGATTGTATCCTTCGGTGTTGACTTTACATTTGAGTCATTACCAGGATTGTAGCCTCTGTAGATCAATTTGTAGTTTTAATTTGTCAATTTGAAGTTGTTCAAGTTCTCTTTTTGCAGCTCTTTAATCTCTTTCAATTAGTTGCTTTTGCCTCTCTTCTTCTTTGGCTATTTTTAGTTTCTCTTTTTCTTCAGCTATTTTGACTTTCTCTTCAACAAAGTCTTTCAATTCTTTTCCACTTAAGCCAAATTCTTAATTATGGCAGTGCATTTTTCATAGTAATCCATATTTAGTTTTATGGAATTATGTGGTTAAGCAATTCACCAACGAATATTATTTTTTATTTATTAAGGTATAAATCCTCCAAATAAGAAAATCTTGAATTCAAAATATGTTAAGTCCAAACAAGTGACATATCTAAACCATTAAATTTAATTTTGACAAAATGAGGCAGCAAAGCATCCTCAGACGGGATCTTAAGAATACTATATATACGCTCCCTCAGATTGACAAAACACACCGATGGTCCAAAGTTGTGAATAAAATAAGTCACTTAGTTAAATTTTCCAATTTCTGAACTTTAGAGTAGTTTTTAGACAATTTAGTTTAATCTATTAATACAAATTGCACTTCTCACAATGTTCATACAATGATTTCAATTAAGGAATATAAATTCAGTTCTTCACTTTGTTTGGAATTTACCAACTTGAGCAACCATTATTGTTTATTTTCACAAAGTTCCTTGATACATGATTCATTGCTTTTAAATAGGTAAACAGATGTTGATAGCTTCTTAAATGTCATGGTTAGTTTAAACTGATTTCTTGAAATTATTAGTAATGGCTTGTGGCACGTTGATACTGTGTGCGCAGTATGTTTTGCTCTTGACCCTGATTCAGTCTAGCTGCAACATGGGAAGTTAAGCCGCCATCTTGAAAACTTCATGAATTCTATATTTCGTTGAATTACAAAAGTTTATTCACGGCTTCTTACTAACTTGAATATTCACAAATTACGATGGCTCACAGTATTTCTTACTTAAATGAATACTTCCCTCGTTTAAATTCACAAAATAATTGTCACTTCCACGAAAACCTAGTTTCTGTACTGTGACAACACTACGCTCTTTTTATTCACTTCTGAAACCAATGTAAATGGTTTACTTGTTATTTGTATTTTCTGTAGGCTTTCACTCATTACATAACCTTGCATACAATGATCCTCTGAAGAATTGGTTTCAATAAAATAACTTTAATATACACTATGTACAGAACATATATAATTTTAGGTTATACAACGTGGAGTCCTCAACCACACATCCGCCATTACAAACAGAACTACCTCCAACTCCCTTTCGCGCTCTTTTACCCGTTTGACCTCTATGTCACACATCTCGTGATAATAACGTGACACATACCTACACAAGCCCGTGAGAGAAGACACCTTCCCTCCACTCCCCCACTTTACTCCTCCACAGTGTGATGGGGGAGTGAGATTTTTATTTTTTAATAAGAGTAACAGCATGCAGCAAAGGACGCGAATTAGTTACCACTCCTTTTTCTTGTCCTTGTCATTTTTAGTAATTGCAAGGGTCGCTTAAACCCTGGTGGAATACAGTAAAATACGAATATACGTCCATGTATGTGGCTCTACGGAACACGTGTCCTGACATGTCAGTCCAGAAAAATAACCCAAATGCCTTGGAAAATTCGACTCAACCAGGTTGAAAGCCAAAAATCTTGGAGTTAAGGAGATCTAAAATACATTAGCCTTATGTAATTGGGCCGGGAACTAACAGTTAATTCGATATAGCAAGGTTTTCGACTTAGGGAAGTTCGACTTAGTGAGATCCGACTGTATTTCACTTTTATCCTCAATAACAAAAAGTGAATAATTAATTATATTTAAATACATTTCATTTAAACCATTATAATATTTTTTTATTATGTTTGTGCCATTTGAGGGGCTTCTTAATCATACAAATGTCATTATGATTTTAGTCTTTCTTTTAAAAAGAAAAATCTTACTATCCCCATCCCACTGCCGAGTGAGTAAAGTGGTGGAGGGAAGGTGTCTCCTCTCACGGGCTTGTGTTGGTATGTTGGCTCCTTTCATATGAAACATCAGACACTGCCCCTCTTTCCTGTCAAGCCTTCTAGACGCTATGACTGATACCCCTCTTAATATCAACATTCTCCTTGATTAATCTGCATCTGTTACGCCAGTTTCCCTAACTCGAAAACTGAAATAAATAAAGAGACATTTAATCGCCTAGGGCTTCCTATTCCCTAAGGCCGACCCTGATACAAATTATTTTTCATTTATGTTATTACATCAATCTGCTGATAATATGCATTTGCAACAATAAATCTTACCAGATGATTAAAGTTACCAGAAATTGATTTTTTTAGTGGTTTGGCCAATCCAGTTGCTTCGGTCCTTGATTTTGGATCGTTGGCATTTTCAGACACATCCCCTAATGTATCGTACACTGCTGATGTTTGATACCGAACATCTTTAACATTTAAATGTTAAATTTCACCACTTAAAACATTTGATATTCAACAGTTATATATTTAGCGCAAATTTAGGTTAAACATTTGTCAATATTATGAAAATGTGTCTGGACCGATGAATTTGTATTTAAAAATAATCAACGTGTAAAGGTATTGCACTGATTGGTTGGTTCTGTTTGACCTGGGTTGTAGTTTGGTCTTTAAATATATTTTTTCTATGTTTCCAGTTTGAGGTCCCCATTAATAAAACTTGTTAATTCTATTATAACTTTTACTATAAGTTCTATGTATTTGGCAAGCATATTGTTTTCATTGTTTTAACATTTTATAGGAAAATTAAATATATCATTACGGATTTTATCGGTAGTGTTTATAAAAATTACAGCTGACAACTCTATACATATAAGTCCCTGTTGACTTGTAAAACATAGTAAAATATTTGTAAATACAGTTATAACGATGTGTTGCTATCAAAGTTGCATTATCAAGCATTCAAAAAAAAACGCACAAAAATCAATCAAACATGAGACCATCGTGACAGATGGTCAATGTCGATGAGTGTTGGAAGAATTTTTTGCAAATCAATGGATTTTCCCGATATAATGTTACTCTGATGGCTATTTTATAACCAGAAGAAATTAAGGTTTGTGATTTTTCAAGTATCTTTTATTAAATTTTGAATTATGATGATTTTACAATTCTTTGAAAAAACACAGTTTAGTTTGTGTTTAAGCCAATTCATGGTACATATGTATACTAGGGGCAAGTACCCGGCTTTTTGCCGGGTTTAAAATAAGGTTTTCTGTAGAAGCGTACGTAACTGTTTATTTGCATGCAATAAAAGGCTACATTTAACCCTCCCGGCCCCCAGTATCTTATATATATGTAACGAAACATGTTTAAGAACTTTTCCCATGTAAATTTGTGTATGTGTATCAAATTTCACATTAATTGGTTGTCTGGATCTTGAGTTATTAGGGAACAGACAAACAGACAACAAATGCTTCTTATATGTAAAACATGTGGGCCCGGGCCCCCCAGTTAGTGATCCTTTTTTTTTACGGCTACCATCGCGGGAGGTTACTCAACAACTTTACAAAGTTCATGTTTCTACCTTCAAAGAAAGATGAGGAATTAGTGTTGATTCAGTTTTATATAGCCCATATTAGGAGAAAAAAAAACAGTTTTGGGCCCCGGCCACCCATGAGTGAAATTTTTAAAATTATTTTTCGCCAATTATTGTCATAAGAGTGTATTCAGAAAGTTCCCAAAGTTTCATGCTTCTACCTTTACGGGAAGTTGAAGAATTAGTGTTGAGTCAGTATTAATTATCACGGAAAAACTACAATAGGGCCCCCAGTAAGTGATAATTTATATAATTTTCTTTACCTGTTACCATCGCCAAATAATACTTAACATCCATCGAAAGTTTCATGCTTTTACCTACACGGAAAATTGGATAATATTTATGTTTATTTTTTATGAAGCTCATATAAGGAAAAAACTACATTTTAGGGGCCGGCAACTTTTACCATGAAATGTTGTGTATGTGTACAAAATTTTACGTTATTTGGTTGCCTGGATCTTGAGTTATTAGGGAACAGACAGACGACAGACAGACAGAGAACAAATGCGTCCTATATGTATATATATATATATATATATATATATATATATATATATATATATATATACATATATATATATATATATATACACGAATATAAAATAAAATTAGTTACCATGAAGCAAACTACAGAATAATATTTTTCTTTTCTTTCAATTTTAGTTTCCAAATATTTAATGTAACAGAAAAAGTAATTGCACCTTTTGAACAAGTAACTGTATCATTAGTGAAATAAAGTATTTATTATATTTTTAATGGAAATTATTTAATTATTATTTATAGGACGATTATTATGATAATTATATACACACTAGAATTTTACCACCCGTCAAAAATGACGGACTTTTTCTAAATAAATACACATCAGATGCAGGTAATAGTAATTCGAGAAGCGTGAGTCTGAAAAAGTGATTTTACATTATCTCTTTACTACACTGTCAATAACTTACTATATTGCAGAAAATTACAAAAATTTAAAATTTAAATGTTTTTATTTATCTGTAAACAACATGGTCCATGTTGAAAAGTCACATTAAACGTCTTTCAATTACATAACCAAATACATTTGTGAAAACCTTTTCAAAATGGTGCACTACATCTTAGTTTTTCAAAAGTAACATTTTATTCTGTATTTTTTTAGTGAGGAAATTAAAAATAATAAAAGGCAAATACTAACTCTCTCACTCACTCACTCACTCACTCACTCACTCATTCACTCGCTCACTCAATCACTCACTCACTCACTCACTAAATCATTCACTCACTCACACACTCGCTCACTCGCCTACACACTCACTCACTCACACACTCACTAACTCGCTCACTCATTAACTCACACACTCACTCGCTAACTCACTCACACACTCACTCACTCGCTCACTCACTCACACACTCGCTCACTCGCTCACTCACACACCCACTCACCCACTCACTCACTCGCTCACTCCCATACTCGCTCACTCACTCACTCAATCACTCACACACTCGCTCACTCGCTCACTCACTCACACACTCGCTCACTCGCTCACTCACTCACTCACTTACAAACTCGCTCACTCGCTCACTCACTCACACAATCGCTCACTCGCTCGCTCACTCGCTCACTCACACACACACTCGCTCACTCGCTTACTCACACACCCACTCACTCACTCACTCACTCGCTCACTCCCATACTCGCTCACTCACTCAATCTCTCACTCACTCACTCACACACTCACTCACTCACTCACACACTCACTCACTCGCTCACTCACTCACACACTCACTCACTCACTCACTCACTAACTTGCCCACTCAATCACTCATCACTCACTCACTCAATCCCATACTCGCTCACTTGCTCACTCACTCACTCACACACTCACTCACTCACTCACTCACTAACTTGCTCACTCAATCACTCATCACTCACTCACTCAATCCCATACTCGCTCACTTGCTCACTCACTCACTCACACACTCGCTCACTCGCTCACTCACCCACTCACTCACTCGCTCACTCACTAACACACTCACTCACTCACTCACTCACTCTCTCACTCACACACTCGCTCACTCGCCTACACACTCACTCACTCACACACTTGCTCACTCGCTCACTCACAAACTCACGCACTCGCTCACACACTCACTCACATACTCACTCGCTAACTCACTCACACACTCACTCGCTCACTCACTCACATACTCGCTCACTCGCTCACTCACACACACACTCGCTCACTCGTTTACTCACACACCCACTCACTCACTCACTCACTCGCTCACTCCCATACTCGCTCACTCACTCAATCTCTCACTCACTCACTCACACACTCACTCACTCACTCACACACTCACTCACTCGCTCACTCACTCACACACTCACTCACTCACTAACTTGCTCACTCAATCACTCATCACTCACTCACTCAATCCCATACTCGCTCACTTGCTCACTCACTCACTCTCTCACTCACACACTCGCTCACTCGCCTACACACTCACTCACTCACACACTCGCTCACTCGCTCACTCACAAACTCACGCACTCGCTCACACACTCACTCACATACTCACTCGCTAACTCACTCACACACTCACTCACTCGCTCACTCACTCACATACTCGCTCACTCGCTCACTCACACACACACTCGCTCACTCGCTTACTCACACACCCACTCACTCACTCACTCACTCGCTCACTCCCATACTCGCTCACTCACTCAATCGCTCACTCACTCACACACTCACTCACTCGCTCACTCACTCACACACTCGCTCACTCACTCACTCACTCACTCACTCACTCGCTCACTCACCCACACACTCGCTCACACGCTCACTCAAACACCCACTCACTCACTCACTCACTCGCTCACTCCCATACTCGCTCACTCGCTCACTCAGTCACTCACTCACACACTCGCTCACTCACTCATACAATCGCTCACTCGCTCACACACTCACTCACTCACTCACAAACTCGCTCACTCGTTCACTCACTCACACAATCGCTCACTCGCTAACTCACTTACACAATCGCTCACTCGCTCATTCAGACACCCACTCATTCACTCACTCGCTCACTCCCATACTCGCTCACTCGCTCACTCACTCATCCATTCACTCACTCACTCACTCGCTCACTCACTCACACACTCACTCACTCACTCACTCACACACTCGCTCACTCACACACTCACTAACTCGCTCACTCGTTCACTCACTCACACACTCGCTCACTCACTCACTCACACACTCACTCACTCACTCACATACTCGCTCACTCGCTCACTCACTCACACTTTCGCTCACTCACTCACACACCCACTCACTCACTCACTCGCTCACTCCCATACTCGCTCACTTACTCACTCAAATACTTGCTCACTCACCCACTCACTCACTCACTCACTCACTCGCTCACTCACTCACATACTCACTCACACACACACTCACTCACTCGCTCACTGACACACCCACTCGCTCACTCGCTCACTCACTCACTCACACACTCGCTCATTTGCTCACTCACCCACTCACTCACTCGCTCACTCGCTCACTCACTCAAACACTCGCTCACTCGCTCACTCACACACCCACTCACTCACTCACTCGCTCACTCAGTCACTCATTCAATTACTCACAGACAGATTCAATAATTCTTCAATTCCCCGTTCAAGTAATAACATGAACTTTGTGTTATTGTTGATAGAAATCTCTCGATGATAACTGGATTATCACTAATTAGGGTCACGCTGACCCGATCACAATGTAGCTTTCTCTTTGTTTGAACTAATTAGTGTCATACTGACCCGATCACAATTTAGCTTTCTCTTTGTTTGAACTAAATATGGTCACATTGACCCGATCACTATGTGGCTTTCTCTTTGTTTGATCTATTTAGGGTAACACTGACCTGATCACAATGTAGCTTTCTCTTTGTTTGAATTACATATATATTATTTGAAACTTTGAATTTCTGTTTAAATGTGTGGATCTTGACAAAACTTAGTATATTAAAACTTAGTATATAACAACTTAGTATATCAAAACTTAATATATCAAAACTTAGTATATCAAAACTTAGTATATCAAAACATAGTATATAAAAACTTAGTATATCAAAACTTAGTATATCAAAACTTAGTATATCAAAACTTAGTATATCGAAACTTAGTATATCAAAACTTAGTATATCAAAACTTAGTATATCAAAACTTAGTATATCAAAACTTAGTATATCAAAACTTAGTATATCAAAACTTAGTATATAAAAACTTAGTATATCAAAACTTATTTTATCAAAACTAAGTATATCAAACTTAGTATATCAAAACATAGTATATCAAAACTTAGTATATCAAAACTTAGTATATCAAAACTTAGTGTATCAAAACTTAGTATATCAAACCTTAGTATATCAAATCTTAGTATATCAAAACTTAGTATATCAAAACTTAGTTTATCAAAACTAAGTCTATCAAAACTTAGTTTATCAAAACTTAGTGTATCAAAACTTAGTGTATCATAACTTAGTATATCAAAATTAGTATATCAAAACATTATATCAAAACTTAATATATCAAAACTTAATATATCAAAACTTAGTATATCACAACTTAGTATAGCAAAACTTAGTATATCAAAACTTAGTAATCAAAACTTGATGACTAAAAGTACTATAGGGCATTAAACTCCTAATGTCCATTCCTTAAGACAGGGCGCCCAAAACATTTCTTTTAACATGTAATTCTTTATTCAAAAGATGATTAACATATTTTACAACTAATTTTATGTATATCCCTCCTGATCCACATTGTACTCAATGGGTGTTTTGAACTTTATATCTTACACCGAACTGTCCCGGGCGGGGAGCTTAATTTATCTTATTACTAATGTAAGCTGTGTACATATTATGGGTTTATCCGATCGCTATGAAACTTTTAGAAGTTGTTGAGTACGTTCTCACAAAACTTGCTGTCGTAAAAAGTTGTTTCTTTAAAAATACCATTTATTAGGGACCGGGGTAGGAATATGTCATTTTTTTCTGACATGAATTAGATAATATGGTATTTTTAACAACAGCTACCGGCAGCCGTTTGGATTGATCGTGACCAAACTTTGCATATACAAATTTGATAGCCCATATTAAAATTATATACGATCTTCTAATGTCCTTCCTTTCGGGGCCGGAAAACCCAAATATTTGTTTGTAAGTTTTTAAAGATTTCCCCATTATATTTTAAACAATGTTGACAAATATTTACAAATATCTCCATCATGATCCAGATTAAAAACTTTAGACCTTGTAAACTTTACATCTTGCACATTTTGACCCGGGGGGGGGGAGGAGGGCTATTATGTAATTTAATTCCAAAATATATTTTTTAAGACCCTGATAAATATCGAAAAACAATTTTATCCATCATGATGCGTATTCAAATCAACGGGTGGTTTAAATTTATATATCCATCATGATTCATATCAAACAATTATATCCATCATAATTCATATCAAACAATTATATCCATCATTATTCATATCAAACAATTATATCCATAATAATTCATATTCAAATCAACAGGTGGTTTAAATTTATATTTCGCGCCAATTGTGCCCAGTTGCCCTTAATGTCTTTCATTTTCTTATGCAAGCTGTATGAATATTATATTAATCACTGTTAGCAATGAAGCTTTGAAAAGTTGTTTACACTCCTCGAAATGTTCTGAAAACAATGGATTTTTTAAAAAAAATCAAATTCGGTACATACGATTTTAATGGCTCATACAATTAAATTCTAGGGCATTGAAACCATGTCCAAAAGTTATTAATCAGGTCTCATTTTGAAATTCTACACGTAACGGTCTTAATGGTCGATAAACTTAGTCATTTTAATATTGTTTTAATTTATGGCACCTTCTCTACGAAATTAGGTAGGTCGATTCCCCTCTCTAACCAAAAACGTACTAATTTTGTTTATGTTTTACTCCAAAGTTAGTGACCATTTGAAAATTTTCAACGGTCATTGTTACGCATGGTCCCATCCTCCAGACATTTTTTACACAGTTATTCAAAGCTAAGGGAATAATAGTTTAGCGCTTCACAGAGAAGGTATTTTGCAAGTAAAAAAAATAAGACGAGTTATCTTTCATATCAAATATACCAATCCCATTTTGTACGAAAATGGTTTAAGATACTGAATACAGTCAGTCTTCTAGGACCAAATATTAATACAGGTTATAATATGATATGTTTTCAAAACATACACTTTGAATGAAATATACATATACATTGTAAGTGGTCCAAGGTACAAATACGAAAGATATCCTTAATTATAAATGTTTCTCTCATATTAGGTACAGTTGATCTTAAAAAGGTAATTGATGGCCAAAAATAGTTATAATGAAAGCACGGATAAAATAACAAAAACTAAATCTTTCAAAAAGAACACATAAATGAGTAGTGTTAAACTATTTTAAGACAAAGATTTTCTGAAAGGGGCATGTAGATTTACTATTTGGCTAAGTGTTTTCTTATAGCCCACTGAACATTTAATATAAAGATATAAAAAAAAGTTAATGAAAAGCTAAAAAAAGATTTTACAGAAAAAAAAATAAATTTTATAACATTAAAATATATTTAAAAATTTAATACACAAATTAATAAATAAAATCCTTCTGGCCTCTTAATTATCACGTGTTAAATAGTACTTAACAGAAGAAGAATATTGTAATCTTATTACAATCAATTTTTTCTTAAAAATGAGTACCTAAATAAATAACAGAAAATGTTATAAAAATATTAATTACAAAGAAAAAATTAAATATAAAATAAAAACTAAAGATTTAAATTCGTAACGATAAAATAGTTTATTAACCATATAACAACATACATGAACGTGTACATAATGAATTTAAACACATTGCTAAGTCTTTGTTTTATTTCAATAATTTTTTTTGCTGTTTATCTATCATTCAAGGAAATAATGAATGGAAAAAACACAATTAAGCATCCAAAAGGTTTACTCATTTGTAGTGAATTTGCATAAGCACAAATGACATAAATGGAAACATGATGCTCATTAAAAACTTGAAGGAACGTACTACACCATCACAATAAGTTATAAAAATTAAAGCGCTTCTCCTTATTGACAATTGGTCTAATGTTAATGAAAATGGAATATCAGTCGACTGCAATTCACATAGCATCTCAGAAAGGTCAAATTGATGTAGTGGCTATGCTTATTGAAAAGGGGGCTAATGTAAATGATAAGAGGGAGGAAGGATGGACGGCACTTCACATAGCATCCCATGAAGGACATAAAGATGTAGTGTCTCTGCTTATTGAAAAGGCGGCTAATGTAAATGAGAAGAGGGAGGATGGATGGACGGCACTTCACATAGCATCCTATGAAGGTCATAAAGATGTAGTGGATCTGCTTATTGAAAAGGGGGCTAAGGTAAATGAGAAACAAAAGAGTGAATTGATAGCACTTCACATATTAGCCAAAAATGGTCATAAAGATGTAGTGGCTATGCTTATTGAAAAGGGAGCTAATGTAAATGAGAAAGAAAAGGATGGATGGACGGAACTTCACATATCATCCAAGAATGGCCATAAAGAGGTAGTGGCTCTGCTTATTGAAAAGGGAGCTAATGTAAATGATTATAATAATATTGGAATCATGGCAATGTACATTGCCTCCCAGAATGGCCTTATAGATGTAGTGGCTCTGCTTATTGAAAAGGTGGCTGATGTAAATGAGAAAGATAAGGATGGCTGCACGGCACTTTACTTATCATCCCAGAATGGTCATAAAGATGTAGTGGCTCTGCTAATTGAAAAGGGGGCTAATGTAAATGAGAAAGAAAAGGATGGATGGACAGCACTTCACAAATCATCCCAGAATGGTCATACAGATGTGGTGGCTCTGCTTATTGAAAAGGGGGTTAATGTTAATGGGAAAGAAAAGTATGGATGGACGGCACTTCACATAGCATCCTATGAAGGACATAAAGATGTAGTGGCTCTGCTTATTGAAAAGGCGGCTAATGTAAATGAGAAGAGGGAGGATGGATGGACGGCACTTCACATAGCATCCCATGAAGGTCATAAAGATGTAATGGCTCTGCTTATTGAAAAGGGGGCTAATGTAAATAAGAAAAACAATGATGGATGTACGGCACTTCACATATCATCCAGGCGTGATCATAAAGATTTGGTGGCTCTGCTTATTAAAAAGAGGGCTAATTTAAATGATAAAATGAATAATGGAGGCACAGCCATGCACATAGCATCTAAATATGGTAATAACGATGTAGTGGCTCTGCTTAGTGAAAAGGGGGCAAATGTAAATGAGAAGATGGAGAATGGATGGACAGCACTTCACATAGCATCCCATGTAGGTCATAAAGATGTAGTTGCTCTGCTTATTGAAAATGGGTCTAATGTAAATGAGAAAATGAATAATGGAGGCACGGCCATGCACATAGCATCTAAATATGGTCATGAAGATGTATTGCCTCTGCTTATTGAAAAGGGGGCTAATGTAAATGAGAAAGAAAAGGATGGATGGACAGCACTTCACATAGCATCCCATGAAGGTCATAAAGATGTTGTGGCTCTGCTTATTGAAAAGGGAGCTAATGTAAATGACAAGATCAATGATGGAAGAACAGCCATGTACATAGCATCTCAATGTGGTCATAAAGATGTGGTGGCTCTGCTTATTGCAAAGGGGTTTAATGTTAATTGGAAAGAACAGTATGGATGGACAGCACTTCACATATCATCCCATGAAGGTCATATAGATGTAGTGGCTCTGCTTATTGAAAAGCAGGCTAATGTAAATGAGAAGAACAATGATGGATCTACGGCACTTTACATATCATCCAAGAATGGTCATAAAGATGTAGTTGCTTTGCTTATTGAAAAGGGGGCTAATGTAAATAAGAAGAAGGGGGACGGATGGACGGCACTTCACATAGCATCCCATGAAGGTCATAAAGATGTAGTGGCTCTGCTTATTGAAAAGGAGTATAATGTGAATGAGAAACAAAAGTGTGAATTGATAGCACTCCACATATCATACCAAAATGGTCATAATGATGTAGTGGCGCAGCTTATTGAAATGGGGGCAAATGTAAATGAGAAAGAAATGGATGGATGGACGGAACTTCACATATCATCCATGAATGGTCATAAAAATGTAGTGGTTCTGCTTATTGAAAAGGGAGCTATTTTATATGATCATAATAATAATGAAATCATGACAAAATACATTGCCTCAAAGAATGGTCTTAAAGATGTAGTGGCTCTGCTTATTGAAAAGGTGGCTGATGTAAATGACAAAGAAAAGGATGGATGCACGGCACTTTACTTATCATCCCAGAATGGTCATAAAGATGTAGTGGCTCTGCTTATTGAAAAGGGGGCTAGAGTAAATGAGAAAGATAAGGATGGATGGACAGCACTGCATAAATCATCCAAGAATGGTCATAAAGATGTAGTGTGTCTGCTTATTGAAAAAGGGGCGAATGTAAATGAGAAGATCAATAGTGGAAAAACTGCCATGTACATAGCATCTCAGTGTGGTCATAAAGATGTGGTGGCTCTGCTTATTGAAAAGGGTGTTAATGTTAATGGGAAAGAAAATTATGGATGGACAGCACTTCACATAGCATCCCATGAAGGTCATAAAGATGTAGTGGCTCTGCTTATTGAAAAGGGGGCTACTGTAAATGAGAAAGAAAATGATGGATGGGACAGCACTTCACGAATCATCCAAGAATGGTCATAAAGATGTAGTGGCTCTGCTTATTGAAAAGGGGACGAATATAAATGAGAATATCAATAGTGGAAAAACTGCCATGTACATTGCATCTCAGTGTGGTCATAAAGATGTGGTGGCTCTGCTTATTGAAAAGGGTGTTAATGTTAATGGGAAAGAAAAGTATGGATGGACAGCACTTCACATAGCATCCCATGAAGGTCATAAAGATGTAGTAGCTCTCCTTATTGAAAAGGGGGCTAATGTAAATGAGAAGAACAATGATGGATGTACGGCACTTCACATATCATCCCAGAATTGTCATAAAGATGTAGTGGCTCTGCTTATTGAAAAGGGGGCTAATGTAAATAAAAAACGACAGGATGGATCTACGGCACTTTACATATCATCCCAATGCGGTCATAAAGATGTGGTGGCTCTGCTTATTAAAAATATGGCTAATGTAAAAAAAAACGAAAGGATGGATCTACGGCACTTTACATATCCTCCCAGTGTGGTCATAGAGATGTGGTGGCTCTGCTTATTAAAAAAAGGGCTAATGTAAATACAAAACTAAAGGATGGATGGACAGCTCTTCAGATATCATCCCAGAATGGTCATAAAGATGTAGTTGCTCTGCTTATTGAAAAAGGGGCTAATGTAAATGAGAAAATGAATAATGGAGGCACGGCCATGCACATAGCATCTGAATATGGTCATAAAGATGTGGTGGCTCTGCTTATTAAAAAGAGGGCTAATGTAAATAAAAAACTAAAGGATGGATGGACGGCACTTCACATATCATCCCAGAATGGTCATAAAGATGTAGTGGCTCTGCTTATTGAAAATAATGCTAACGTAAATGAGAAAGAAAATGATGGATGGACGGCACTTCACATATCATCCCAGAATGGTCATAAAGATGTAGTGGCTCTGCTTATTGAAAATAATGCTAACGTAAATGTGAAAGAAAATGATGGATTGACGGCACTTCATATAGCATCCTTTAACGGTCACAAAAATTTAGTGGCTCTGCTTATTGAAAATAATGCTAACGTAAATGAGAAACAAAATGATGGATGGACGGCACTTCACATTGCATCCAATTACGGTCACAAAGATGTAGTGGCTCTGCTTATTGAAAGTAATGCTAACGTAAATGAGAAACAAAATGATGGATGGACGGCGCTTCAAATAGCATCCATAAGCAGTCACAAAGATGTAGTGGCTCTGCTTATTGAAAAGCAGGCTAATGTAAATGAGAAAGAAAATGAAGGATGGACTGCACTCAACAAAGCATCCGAGTCATCCGAGAATGGTCATAAAGATGTAGTGCCTCTGCTCATTGAAAAGAGAGCTAATGTTAATGAGAAGGAGATAAATGGACGGACAGCACAGCAAATAACATCACAAAAAAATAATGATGAAATAGTTCCTTTTCTCGATACATCAAATAATCACCACGCATTTATCTCACATGAGTAAGTATTCTGTAGTTGTTTTTTTTTGGGTGAACATTAAATTACATTATCAATTTTTTTTCGACCTCTTTTTTTCTTTAAATTTTAAACGTTTTGAACATTAAATATGAGTAACTGAAATTTATTTTCAGAATTACTCTATTTTGATATAGCGTTCAGGCGCTTCTGTCAGTGATTGCTATACGATGTAACACCCCATTTTAAAAATGATTGTAAATTTAGAAGTAACATAATAAACATTAGGTGTTATGATTATAAGAGCGCGTATTTCTCTGTAGTATTTATATGCCGTTACGTCATTGTTGGAGCTTACCTTAATTTGTGAAAAAGAAACGTTTGTAAAAAAAAGCCGACGTTTTTTTAATGTGATTTTTTAAAAAAATTGATGAGCCGCTTTGTGATGTTGTTGAATTGTGTGTTTGCTATGTGCATGCATGTGTGTGCTTGTATGTGTATTGTTTTGTTGTAAACTAATATGTGATGAAACCAGTAGTTATCTTCTTGAATGTGATATGCAAGTAAAAGATACATTTTAAAGAAGCGACTGGGCTAAGTTTGGGCTTTTAAAGAAGAACATGGATTATGAATAGGAGATCTGTACATTTGGTTTTTTTATAACAATGAAGCTAATTTCCAAAACAGTATTTTTTATGATTTTGTGACTTTTGAACAGTAATTTTCATTTGTAGTGACATGCGTCAATAAAATTGACAAACCCTGGGTTGTATTGACAATGTAGCCTACTCATGTTAAATATGATTTTTGCACAAATTAAGCTTAAACTGTAGGGCTGGATCAATTTTAAGCCCAAACCCTACGAATCAACGTGAGTCTTTTTAAAAAATAAACCCCATTGTCCCCTCTTTTCTTTGACTTCACTACCCAGCCGCCATTATTATTATCTAGGCATTATTATTCATATAAATAGTATATGGCTAAATTAGGAATAATATTCAATTCGTTCTGATTACGGTCATATATAGACAGGAAATAAAATTGATGTTTTGGAGAGCGTGAAAAAAGAAATACTATTCAAAAGCAGACGAATGATTAAACACACCGTAATTTGAGTTAGTATTTTATTAGACAATTTTTATAAGCGAGATTCATTTGCTTGTCTAAAGACTTATTTTGTAAGTGGATCATGAGTTTCACTGAGTGTTAGTATTCTAGAATGTGTAAAAACATTTCTAAAAATAGTAACTTTTATCATCCTGAATTGAAATCTGATTTATACTTAGTTTATGTTTTATGTATTTAAATAATTTCAATTTATGAGCTACAAAAGTTACAATGACAAAAATAAGAAGATTCATTTTGAATACAAGTTTTAAAAAATAGTTTATGGTTGTGCCACAAGTATCTACGAATGTGTGCTTCGTTGCTACTTAAATGAAAGATCACGGGCGGGTATTTATCTGATATAAACTGGCACAGCAGTTACATATAGATACTCTCGACTAACAGCTGTTACATGTAGATACTCTCGACTAACAGCAGTTACATGTAGATACTCTCGACTAACAGCAGTTACATGTAGCTACTCTCGACTAACAGCAGTTACATGTAGATACTGTCGACTAACAGCAGTTACATGTAGATACTCGCGACTAACAGCAGTTACATGTAGATACTCTCGACTAACAGCAGTTACATGTAGATACTCTCGACTAACAGCAGTTACATGTAGATACTCTCGACTAACAGCAGTTACATGTAGATACTCTCGACTAACAGCAGTTACATGTAGATACTCTCGACTAACAGCAGTTGCATGTAGATACTCTCGACTAACAGCAGTTGCATGTAGATACTCTCGACTAACAGCAGTTGCAGGTAGATACTCTCGACTAACAGCAGTTGCATGTAGATACTCTCGACTAACAGCAGTTGCATGTAGATACTCTCGACTAACAGCAGTTACATGTAGATACTCTCGACTAACAGCAGTTGCATGTAGATACTCTCGACTAACAGCATTTTCCTTAACTTGACAAAGTTTCATGCTTCTATTTACACGGTAAGTTGGAGAAGTAGCGATGAGTCAGTTTTATAGAAGAAAAAAACACATTCAAGCCCCCGGCCTCATATTGATTGGTAATTTAAATATTTTTTCGCCAGTTATAATTTTAGGAGTTTTCTCAACAACTTCCAAAAGTTTCATGCTCCTACCTACAAGGGAGGTTAGAGATTTGATGATGAGTCTGTTTTATATAGCGCATATAAAAAAACTACATTTGGGCCCCCACCCCCCAGTTAGTGATAATTTTATATTTTTTATTGAATGTTACCATCGCGGGAGAGTACTTAACAACTTTCAAAAGTTTCATGCGTCTACCTACACGGAAAGATGAAGAATTAGAGTGATTCAGTTTTATATAGCGCATATTAGGAAAAAAATGAAATTGCCCCCGGCAACCCATGAGTAGAAATTGTTTAATTCTTTTCGCCAGTTATCGTCATAAGTGTGTACTCAGCAAGTTCCCAATGTTTTATGCTTCTACCTTCACGTGAAGTTGGTTAATTAATGATGAGTCCGTTTTTTCTATAAGAAAAACTACATTTCGGCCCCCGGCCCCCAGTAATTGAAAATTTATATCTTTTATTTTTACATGTTACCATCGCGAAATGTTGTTTAACAACTACCGTAAAGTTGCATGCTTCTACCTAGACGGGAAATTAGTTATTTTCAGTTTTTATATAGCTCATATCATTAAAAATACTAAACTACATTTGGACCCCCGGCCACGAGTATGTGAAAATGTAATTATTATTTTGAATGTTACCATTGCGGAAGTGTACTCAACAACTTCCCAGAGTTTCATGCTTCTACCTACTCGTAAAATAGGAGAATTTTTTTACCGGTTATCGCAAAATGTTACTTAACAACTTCCCAAAGTTTTATGCTTCTACCTACATGGTAATTAGGAGAATTAGTGATGAATTTGTTTTTATAATAAAAAAACAACTACATTTGGGCCCCAAGTGATATTTTATATACTTTTTGTACCTGTTACCATTGCGAAATGTTACATAACAACTACCCAAAGTTTAATGGTTCTACCTACACTGGACGTTGGAGAATTAGTGATATGTGAGTCAGTGAGTGAATGAGAGCTTTGGCTTTTATTAGTATAGATATAAAGACATACAGAGAAACGGATAGACAGAAAGACAGACAGACATATAGAATACAGACACACATATAAATATATAGATAAATAAGTAAAACGATATATAATTAGAAAGATACATAGATAAAATGATATATTGATTGATATAGATTAAGCTAGATATAGATATATAGTTTTACAATATATACTTAGATAGAAAGAGAGACGGATTGATAAAATTAGAGATATGCATATAGAAAAACAGGCACACATATAAATGGATAGATAGTTAGATAGAAGTATATACAGATAATTAAAAAAACTTAAAAACTATAAATCATTTATATTTGAGACATAAGTCAAAGTGTTGATAATGTTCATTATAATTCGAACAGCACGACAGAAAACCATAAAACATTTACAGATCGGAAAAATATTATCAATGTATGTTAAATATAATACGCACCGTGCGAAAGACTACCATAAGTATTAACAAGCTACATAGAGATACCTAGAAATAATCTAAAAATTCATAATTTAATTACAGTACATACGATCGATGTGAAATTTTAATACATCATTTTTATCGTCGACACCATACTACCTGCCCAATTTCTGCTCTATATAATGATACGGGGAAGTGGGCTAAATATCGGTCAAAACTTGTTTTCGGCAAGCAAGCAACCAGACGCCTCGTGTTAATATAAAGGCTTTTAAAAAAAAAGACACACAGAGACAAACATGGATAGATAAATAGAAATATCTACATATAAAGATAGATAGAAATATAGATATATAGATGAATAGATAGATTGATTTATTAAGATCCTAAATGCATTCTCGGTGATGAAATCCAAAGTACCCGTTGAGGGTCGGGTAAATCCGAAGCGACCGTTTCGTCCCCTTCAATTTACTAACAACGCTATCGAGCGGTGCCGGTTTAGGGCCAGGAGCGCAAGTACGAAATTGCAATAGGTACCGCGAAGAACGCATTGGACGCCAGCTCTGAGGAAACCTTCCAGTGGGGGTTACACCCTAGGTAGGTCTTTGGTGATTCCCCACTCTGCTGCGGTCCTAACCATGGAGACCCATGTGATTTTCCGTGGTGGCGCTGAAGTGGTAGCGGGTCGTAGTAGGGAATTCCACCACCTCCTTGTGAGGGCAACTTAGTGGGAGGTATTTTCGACTTTATGTCCTGGATGCCCAGGTGGCCGCTTCAGAAGTGACAGCTTCCGGTGTGAGGGGGGTTCCTAAGCTGTTACGTCCCTACGAGGGCCAGATGGCTGAAGGGGTCTTCCGGAAAGACCATTGAAGAGCATTAGGCTCGGGGCTTCTGATATTCTTCCACATGTAGGATCATTAAGATATATCTAAATATCTAAATATATCTTTCATTTTATCTATCTATTTATACATGTATGTAGCTATATATATTGATATATAAATATATAGATAAAGGTATATAGATATAGTTTTATAAATATATATTTTGATAGACACAGAGACGTATTGATAGAAAGACAGAGACATATATAGAAAGACAGACACACATATAAATAGACAGATAAATAAATATATAAGATAGATACATAGTTTTAAAGAAAAGACAGACCATCGGAGGGATGGGCTAGGCCTCACCGAGAGGTTCGAAGCTGATGTGATAACAGGCTCAGACTCAATAGTTCCTGGCTAGGAATGCCGAAGACCGGAAGACCCTCTCGGCAAAGGATGGGATGCACACCTACCATCCTCAATGGTTTTAAGATTTCTTCCTACTCTCTCTATTCTAATGGCTCATTTTTATCGAAAAAACTCATGTCTTGGAAAACTTTACAAGTTTAAATGCCTCTTAGAGACTTTAGAAGTTGAAATGCCGTTTAGAGATTTTACAAGTGGAAATGCCTTTAAGAGACTTTTAATTGGAAATGCCTCTTAGAGATTTTTTAAGTGGAAATGCCTCATAGAGACTTTACAAGTTGAAATAAATCATAAAGACTTTAGAAGTTGAAATGCCTCTTAGAGACTTTAGAAGTGGAAATGCCTCTTAGAGACTTTACAAGTGGAAATGCCATTTAGTGAGTTTCTCAGTAGAAATGCATCTTAGAGACTTTACGAGTTAAAATGCCATTTAGGGAATTTACAAGTTGAAATGCCTCTTAAAGTCTTTAGAATTGGAAATTCCTCTTGGAGACTTTACAAGTGAAAATTTCTCTTAGACATTTCACAAGTAGAAATGCCTCTTAGAGACTTTAGAAGTGGAAATGCCTTTTAGAGACTTCACAAGTGGAAGTGCCTCTTAGAGACTTAACAATTAGAAATGCCTCTCAGACACTTTACAAGTGGAAATGCCTCTTAGAGACTTTAGAGGGGGAAATGGCTTTTAGAGACTTTACAAGTGGAAGTGCATCTTAGAGACTTGACAAGTGGAAATGCCTCTTAGCGATTTAAGAAGTGGAAATGCGTCTTAGAGACATTACAAGTGAAAATGCCTATCAGAGACTTTACAATATAAAATACCTCTTAGAGACTTTACAATTTGGAAATGCCTCTCATAGATTTTAGAAGTGGAAATGCCTAATAGAGATTTTACAAGTGGAAATGCCTCATAGAGACTTTACAAGTGGAAATGCCTTTTAGAGATTTTACAATTAGGAAATGCCTCTCATAGACTTTAGAAGTGGAAATGCCTAATATAGATTTTATAAGTGGAAATGCCTCTTAGAGACTTTAGAAATGGAAATGTCTTTAGAGACTTTTAATTGGAAATGCCTCTTAGAGACTTTACAAGTTGAAATAACTCTTAAAGACTTTAGAAGTTGAAATGCCTCGTAGAGACTTTAGAAGTGGAAATGCCATTTAGTGAGTTTCCAATTAGAAATGCCCCTTAGAGACTTTACAAGTGGAAATGCCTCTTATAGACTTTAGAAGTGGAAATGACATTTAGGGAATTTACAAGTGGATATGCCTCAAAGAGACTTTACAAGTGGAAATGCTTCTGAAGGACTTTTCAATTGAAAATGCCAAATAGAGACTTTATAAGTGGAAAGGCCTCTTACAGACTTTAGAACTGGAAATGGCTCTTAGAGGCTTTAGAAGTGGAAATGCTTCTTAGATACTGTAGAAATTGAAAAGCCTCTTAGAGACTTTAGAAGTGGAAATGCCTCTTAGAGACTTTAGAAGTGGAAATGCCTCTTAGAGACTTTACAAGTGGAAATGCCTCTTAGAGACTTTACAAGTGGAAATGCCTCTTAGAGACTTTACAAGTGGAAATGCCTCTTAGAGACTTTAGAAGTGGAAATGCCTCTTAGAGATTTTTACATGTGGCAATGCCTCTTAGAGACTTAACAATTTGAAATGCCTCTTAGAGACTTTACAAGTGGAAGTGCCTTTTAGAGACTTTACAAGTGGAAATACCTCTTAGAGACTTTACAAATTGAAATGCCTCTAAGGGACTTTACAAGTGGAAATACCTCTTAGAGACTTTACAAGTGGAAATGCCTCTTAGAGACTTTAGAAGTGGAAATGCCTCTTAGAGATTTTTACATGTGGCAATGCCTCTTAGAGACTTAACAATTTGAAATGCCTCTTAGAGACTTTACAAGTGGAAGTGCCTTTTAGAGACTTAACATATAGAAATGCCTCATAGAGACTTTACAAGTGAAAATGCCTCTGAGAGACTGTACAAGTGGAAATGCCTCTTATAGATTTTACAAATGGAAATGTCTTATAGAGACTTTACAAGTGGAAGTGTCTCTTAGAGACTTAACAATTAGAAATGCATCATAGAGACTTTACAATTGAAAATGCCTCTTAGAGTCTTTACAAGTAAAATTGCATCTGAGAGACTGTACAAGTGGAAATGCCTCTTATTGATTTTACAAATGGAAATGCCTTATAGAGACTTTACAAGTGTAAATGCCTCTTAGAGACTTTTAATTGGAAATGCCTCTTAGAGATATTACAAGTGAAAATGTATCATATAGACTTTACAAGTTAAAATGCCTCTTAAAGACTTTAGAAGTAGAAATGCCTCTTAGAGAGTTTACAAGTCGAAATGCCTCTAGAGGCTTTAGAAGTGGAAATGCCTCTTATAGATTTTACAAATGGAAATGCCTCTTAGAGACTTAATAATTTGAAATGTCTTTAGATATTTTACATGTGGAAATGCCTCTTAGAGCCTTCACAAGTCTCTTAGATACTTTACAATTTGAAATGCCTCTTAGAGACTTTACAAGTGGAAAAACCTCTTAGAGTCCTTACAAGTGGAAATGCCAAATAGAGACTTTATAAGTGGAAAGGCCTGTTACAGACTTTAGAAGTGGAAATGCCCCTTAGAGACTTAACAAGTGGAAAGGCCTCTTACATACTTTGGAAACTGGAAATGGCTCTTAGAGGCTTTAGAAGAGGAAATGTCTTTACAGACTTTACGAATGTAAATACCTCTTAGAGACTTTAGAAGTGGAAACGCCTCTTAGAGACTTTAGAAGTGGAAACGCCTCTTAGAGACTTAACAATTTGAAATGCCTCTTAGAAACTTTACAAGTGTAAATGTCTCTTAATGACTTTACAATTGGAAATGCCTCATAGAGACATTACAAGTGGTAATGCCTCTTAGAGGTTTTAAAAGAGGAAATGCCACTTAGAGACTTTAAAAATGGAAATGCCGCTTAGAGACTTTAGAGGGGGAAATGGCTTTTAGAGACTTTACAAGTGAAAATGCATCTTAGAGACTTGACAAGTGGAAATGCCTCTTTGCGATTTTAGAAGTGGAATTGCGTCTTAGAGACATTACAAGTGGAAATGCCTCTCAGAGACTTTACAATATAAAATGCCTATTAGAGACTTTACAATTGAAAATACCTCTTAGAGACTTTACAAGTGAAAATGCCTCTGAGAGACTGTACAAGTTGAAATGCCTCTTATAGACTTTACAATTTCGAAATGCCTCTCATAGACTTTAGAAGTGGGAATGCCTAATAGAGATTTTACAAGTGGAAATGTCTCTTAGAGACTTTAGAAGTGGAAATGCCTCTTAGAGACTTTACAATTATGAAATGCCTCTCATTGACTTTAGAAGTGGAAATGCCTAATATAGATTTTATAAGTGGAAATGTCTCTTAGAGGCTTTAGAAATGGAAATTCCTCTTAGAGACTTTAGAAGTGGAAATTTGTCTTAGAGACTTTAGAAGTGGAAATGTCTTTAGAGATTTTACAAGTAGAAATGGCTCTTAGAGAGTTTAATAGTGAAAATGCCTCTTAGAGACTTTTAATTGGAAATGCCTCTTAGAGATTTTTAAAGTTCAAATGCCTCATAGAGACTTTACAAGTTGAAATAACTCTTAAAGACTTTAGAAGTTGAAATGCTCTTAGAGACTTTAGAAGTGGAAATGCCTCTTAGAGACTTTACAAGTGGAAAAGCCATTTAGTGAGTTTTCAAGTAGAAATGCCTCTTAGAGACTTTACAAGTGGAAATGCCTCTTATAGTCTTTAGAATTTAAAATGCCACTTACGTAATTTACAAGTGGAAATACCTCTTATAGGCGTTACAAGTGGAAATGCCATTTAGAGAGTTTAGATGTGTATGTGACTCTAAGAGACTTTACAAGTGGAAATGCTTCTGAGAGACTTTTCAAGGTGCAATGCCGATTAGAGACTTTAAAATGTGGAAATGCCTCCTAGAGACTATACAAGTGGAAATGGCTCTTAGAGACTTTACAATTGGTATTGCCTCATAGAGATTTTACAAGTGGAAATTCCTTTTAGAGACTTTACACGAGAAAAATCCTCTTAGAGACTTTAGAATTGGAAAGGTCTCTTACAGACTTTAGAACTGGAAATGGCTCTTAGAAGCTTTAGAAGTGGAAATGCTTCTTATATACTTTAGAAATGGAAAAGCCTCTTAGAGACTTTACAAGTGTAAATACCTCTTAGAGACTTTAGAAGTTGAAATGTATATTAGAGACTTTACATGTGGGAATGCCTCTTAGAGAATTAACAATTTGAAATGCCTCTTAGAGACTTTACAGGTTGAAATGCCTCAAAGAGACTTTACAAGTTGAAATGCCTCTTTAAAGTCTTCAGAATTGGAAATGCCTCTTAGAGACTTTACAAGTGGAAATGACTACTAGAGATTTCACAAGTAAAAATGCCTCTTAGAGACTTTAGAAGTGGAATTGCCTTTAGAGACTTTACAAGTGAAAATTCCTCTTAGAGACGTTACAAGTAGAAATGCCTCTTAGAGACTTGACAAGTGGAAATGCTTCTTATAGATTTTAGAAATGGAAATGCGTCTTAGAGACATTACAAGTGGAAATGCCTCTCAGAGACTTTACAATATAAAATGCCTCTCAGAGACTTTACAATTGAAAATGCCTCTTAGAGACTTTACAAGTGAAAATGCCTCTGAGAGACTGTACAAATGGAAATGCCTCATAGAGACTTTACAAGTGGAAATGCCTCTTAGAGACTTTACAATTTGGAAATGCCTCTTATAGACTTTAGAAGTGGAAATGTGTCTTAGATAAATTACAAGAAGAAATGCCCCTGAAGGAATTTACAAGTGAAGATGCCTCTTAGAGGTTTTACATGTGGAAATGCCCCTTAGAGACTTTAGAAGTGGAAATGCCTCTTAGAGACTTTACAAGTGGAAATGTCATTTAGAGAGTTTACAAGTTAAAATTCCTCTTAGAGACATTACAAGTGGTAATGCCTCTTAGAGACTTTATAATTTGAAATGTCTTTAGATATTTTACATGTGGAAATGCCTCTTAGAGACTTTACAAGTATAAATAACTCTTAGATACTCTAGAAGTTGAAATGCCTCTTTAAGATTTTATAAGTGGAAATGCCTCATAGAGACTTTACAATTTGAAATGTCTGTTAGAGACTTTACAAGTTGAAAAACCTCTTAGAGACTTTACAAGTGGAAATGCCAAATAGAGACTATAGAATTGGAAATGCCTCTTAGAGGCATTAGAAGTTGAAATGCTTCATACAGACTTTAGAAATGGAAATGTGTCTTAGAGACTTTATAAGTGGAAATGTCTTCAGAGACTTTACAAGTCGTGAAGCCTCTTAGAGACTTAACACGTTGAAATGTCTCTTACAAACTTTACAAGTATAAATGCCTCTTAGAGACTTTACAAGTTTAAATGCCTCTTAGAGACTCTACATGTGGAAATGCCTCCTAGAGACTTGACAAGTAATAATTCCTTTTAGAGACTTTACAAGTTGAAATGCCTCTTATAGACTTTACAAGTGTAAATGCCTCTTAGTGACTTTACAAGTTGAAATACCTCTTAGAGAATTTACAATTGGAAATGCCTCTTAAAGTCTTTAGAAGTTGAAATGCGTCATAGAGACATTACAAGTGGTAATGCCTCTTATAGGTTTTACAAGTGGAAATGCCTCTTAGAGACTTTAGAAGTGGACTGACTTTTAGAGACTTTTGGAAAATACAACATACAAACAGTGTGACTTTAAATTAAAGCGTGTAATTAAAGAACTGTTTAGTGCAACTAAAAAGGTTATGAAATATAAGATACAATTTAAAACGACGATTTTAGTGTTATAGTTGATTTTATTTTAATATCCTAAAAAATGAAACATTTAAATTAAACAATATTTGTTATAAGAATTAATTTAAAAAGCCATATACTTTTAGAAAATTAAAGGAAATTAAATCTTAACGTTCTAATAGCATGTTACGGAAACACAAATATAAATTGACTTATTTTGCATTAAGATAATTATACATATTTATATGTATATATATATGTATATATATATATATATATTATGTACATTGTATATATATATATATATATGGTTACATGAAAGCTAATGATATCATTTATTTCTTTTTTGCTATTTCTTTTGAAACAGTCAAGGTATTTTGCCACATCTGGAAAGGCAATGCTCCAAAGATAGCACAATTAATGAGTAAGTGTCGTATACGAAATAAAATATAATTTGTCAATAGGGGGTGTAATATTTTTATAAATATTAATGGCTCTTAGAGACTTTACAAGTTGAAATGCCTCTTAGAGACTTTAGAAGTGGAAATCCCTCTTACAGACTTTACAAGTTGAAATGCCTCTTAGAGACTTTAGAAGTGGAAATCCCTCTTACAGACTTTACAAGTGTAAATGCCATTTAGAGACTTTACATGTGGAAATGCCTCTTAAAGACTTTACAAGTGGACATTTTTTTAATAGACTTTATGTGTGGAAATTCCTCTTAGAGACTTAACAAGTGGAAATGCCCCATAGAGACTTTAGAAGTGGAAACCCCTCTTACAGACTTTACAAGTGTAAATGCCATTTAGAGACTTTACAAGTGGAAATACCTCTTAAAGAGGTTACAAGTGGAAATTTTATTTATAGACTTTATATGTGGAAACGCCTCTTAGCGACTTTAACTTTGGAAATGCCTCTTAGAGATTTTACAAGTGAAAATGCCTCATAGAGACTTTACAAGCTGAAATGCCTCTTAAAGTCTTAAGAAGTGGAAACGCCTCTTAGAGACTTTACATGTCGAAGTGCCTCTTAGAGATACTACAAGTGAAAATGCCTATTAGTAACTTTACCAGTTGAAATGCCTCTTAGAGACTTTACAAAGAGAAATGCAATTTTGTGACTTTACAAGTGGAAATGCCTCTTAGAGACTTTACAAGTGGAAAAGTTATTTATAGAAATTACATGCGGAAATTCCTCTTAGTGACTTAAGAAGTGAAAATGCCTCTAAGAGCTTTTACAAGTGTAAATGCCTCTTAGAGACTTTACACGTTGAAATCCCTCTTAGAGAATTTTACAATTAGAAATGCCTCTTAAAGTCTTTAGAAGTTGAAATGCCTCTTAGATCATTTACAAGTGGAAATGCCTCTTAGAGACTTTACATGTCGAAGTGCCTCTTAGAGATACTACAAGTGAAAATGCCTATTAGTGACTTTACCACTTGAAATGCCTCTTAGAGACTTTACAAATGGAAAAATTATTATAGAAATTACATGTGGAAATTCCTCTTAGAGACTTTAGAAGTGAAAATGCCTCTAAGAGCTTTTACAAGTGGAAATGTCATTTAGAGAGTTTACAAGTCAAAATGCCTTTTAGAGGCTTTAGAATTGGAAAAGCATCTTATAGATTTTACAAATGGAAATGCCTCATAGAGACATTACAAGTGGTAGTGCCTCTTAGATGTTTTACAAGTGGAAATGCCTCTTAGAGGCTTTACAAGTATAAATGTCTCTTAGAGACTTTACAATTTGAAAGGCCTCTTAGAGACTTTACAAGTGGAAATGCCTCTTAGAGATTTTAAAAATGAAAATGTGACTTAGAGACTTTATACTTTGAAATGTCATTAGAGATTTTAGAAGTGGAAATGCCTCCTAGAGACTTGACAAGTCTCCTAGAGACTTTACTATTTGAAATGCCTCTTAGAGACTTTACAAGTGTAAATGCCTCTTAGAGACTTTACAAGTTGAAATGCCTTTTAGAGAATTTACAATTGGAAATGCCTCTTAGAGATTTTACAAGTGGAAATTCCTCATAGAGCCTTTGCAGTTTGAAATGCCTCTTAAAGTCTTGAGACGTTGAAATGCCTCTTAGATCATTTACAAGTGGAAATGCCTCTTAGAGATTTTACAAGTAGAAATACATCTTAGAGACTTTAGAAGTGGATATGCCTTTTAGAGACTTTTGGAAAATACAACATACAAATAGTGTGACTTAAATTAAAGCGTGTAATTAAAGAACTTAATTTAAGTTAAATGCTATTGCGCTTTAAAATGGTGACATCTGGTCTTTGACCATCTGATCCAGCTCCTCATCTCTGCCATGTATTTTCCGATCTACAAAACGCTGTGTTAGTGCACGTGTATGTTTTGAATTGAGGTTAAGTTATACTAAAATAATGTCTGAATTTTTTTTAAAAAATCAAATACGTTTAGTGCAACTAAAAAGGTTATAAAATATAGGATACAATTTAAAACGACGATTTTAGTGTCATATTTGATTTTATTTTAATGTCCTAAAAATGAAAAATTTAAGTTAAGCAATATTTGGTATAAAAATTAATTTAAAAAGCCATATACTTTTAGAAAATTAAAGGAAATTAAATATTAACGTTCTAATAGCATGTTACGGAAACACAAATATTAATTGACTTATTTTGCATTACGATAGTTATATATATTTATATGTATGTATATATATATATATATATATATATAAATATTATTTACAATATATAAATATATATATATATATATGGTTACATGAAAGCTAATGAAATCATGCTATTGCTTTTGAAACAGTCAAGATATTTTGCCACATCTGGAAAAGCAATGCTTCAAATATTGCACAATTAATAAGTAAGTGTCGTATACGGAATAAAATATAATTGTGTCAATATGGGGCGTAATATTTTTAGATATATTTATATATATATATATATATATATATATATATTTATATATATATATATATATATATATATATTAATATACAATATGAATCATAAATGTAAACAAATTTATTGACTAAATATATGAATATATAGATACATTTTTCTGTATTATCATTTTATAAGTAACAACTGTGTTTTAGTAGATCAATAAATACAACTTTCCAGGAATATTTTAACTATTTTTTTTCGTTAATTACATTCAACCGTAATCTTACTTACCTAATAATTAATGTTTTTTCTACACTTTGATATTGGTTAAGGGTAATGTTATATATATATATGATTTAATATTTTTTCTCTAATCTAATATCAATCTGTTGCAACGTTTGGTTTCGTAGCGTATTTATAAAAAAAAATATCCAAACAAATAATGTCTAAAGAAAGATCTAGTACAAATTTAAAATATTTTACATGTTTATTTTTCAGGAAATATTATCTGTCACACGCCTCTTTTATGTGTGTTTGTAAGCTTTCGTCAATTTTAGCAATGAACTTATATGTACGAGACAAATTAATGATTCTACTAACACCACTTTTAAGCAATGACGATTTTTAACTTTAATACACAATAACATTATATCTCACAGAATGAATGACACATTTAAGATGTATATTCTACATATATTTTACTTCCACTTTTCAGCCATCTCTGTTTTCTTTCTTCTTCTTCTTCCGCTAACATCTTGATTTTTCTTCTAAGTTTAAAATAGTTTTTATTTTATCAAAGTGGCATTCATCCCCATCCTTCAAAACAATTTTTTTCTCTTCATAAAAAAATTATAATATATTCAACTATTCAATTATGTTGATGGACAAGTATTTCCTTAAACATTATATCTTGACAAAGAGATTAAGAAACACATGTGCAGGACTTTCTAAGTCGGCTTCTATTTATATTAACAAAAATTGAAATCCCATAACATGCTTATAGTTTAAGTTTAATAACCATAATACTTAAAATTAAATACAATATCTAATAGTTTTAACAGTTTGCTTATTTTCAATATGTGGTTTATAAATGATACATTTTCCCAGCTGGGGTTGAACTTGTTTCTTTTAATTTGGGACTGACAGCTTAAAGATCTTGTTTTCGTTCTCAGCAGTGGGAGTTACTTTATCTTCTCCTATTCTCTATCAAAGAAAATCAATATATATCATTCAGAAGTTTACTTTTTCAAGGGAAATTGTAACATAATGTTTCTTTAGTCTTTCTAGTAAATCTTTGAATGGATAAAAATAGTGTGTATACATATTTCATCTACAATATGTACAACATTTGGAATGTCTTGCAACATTAACTTCATAAATCTACTAAAAGTGGCTGTACTGTTGACTAAGCCAAATGGCATCACCAACTATTCATATGCTTCTTTCATAGCTACAAATGCAGTATATTGGACTGAAAAGGGATCCATAATTAACTGCCAGCAACCACTGTTCAAGTCATTTGTAGTTTTTATTTTAGCATTACTAAATATGTCCACAATGTCTTTTGGGTCTGTATTAGATTATTGGTCCTATTTTGTTACGCTATTCAATAGTATGTTATCACAGCATTGTCGAATCTTACTCTTCTTCTTTTTTACTATGACAATTGTAGAGGTATAGTTAGCTTCAAATGCTTTTCTTATTCTATTATATTTCATTAGGTAATCAATTTCCTCTTTACTGTGTCTCTATATGCCATGGGAATTGGGTATACTTTAGCCTTGAAAAGATCATGCTCTAACAGTCGTATCTTATGAGCAACAGTTTTTGTGTTTCCTGTTTCGTTGGTATCTTTGTATTTTTTAAACATTTTCATCATTTTATATTTCATAATATCTGGTATATCAGAAACAAGAAAATATACACATTTATTTTTGATGAGAAGATTAACATAGGAAGCATATGGTAACAATAAAGAAGAAAGACAAACAGTAAACATCATCAGCAAATAGAATGATGAAAATGATATGGGTTAAATGAAAAAGAAAAGCCCCATCATAGAAAACATGTCATGTCTATATTTTCTTTTTTTCTTTTCGTGTTGACTCTGATTTGTACACTGGACTGGCACATAGTAGGTAGTTGTTGTGACACCATGCTTTAAACCTATGGCTGATTAATGGGGGGGGGCGGCTAAATGGGCTAAAGCCATGGGCCCCGGATGACTTAGGGGCCCCAAATTTAGTATATTTTATAAGAAAGATGGACACATGTTTGCATTAATTCCTGAAAATATCATAAATAAATAAATTAATTTAAAAACTGATTTTATAGGCTCACTAAGAGAAAATATCAAAGATTATTGTTTATATTTATAACATTTATTCATCAGGCTCGTGTGGTCTTGAGGTAGTAAGTCGGCCTGCTGTGCAAGCTGTCACGCGATCGATTCCCGGCAAGGGAACAATTCTTTTTAAAAAATGTATTTTTACACTTAATATTAGTATACCGGCAAACAGTTATTTCTTCGTATTCCATTTTTGCATGAATAATCTTTTTGGCTGGGAAGGCCGATCCCGTAGTACAGACAAAGTATGTTAAAGGAACCGATGAACTATTTATTTACAAGTTACAGTCTTATATTAGCTGCTAGCAATAATTTTATTTAAAGGGGCGCTGGCTAGATAGGGCCCCAGTTTGAATTGCAGCCAGAGGCCCCGTGCAGTCTTAATCCGCCCCTGCTTTAAACATTTCGTCTGAACTGTCAACTACACCCTTAATATTGCCTATGATGAGACAACATATAGGATCTTTCAAAACTCTTCAAAAACATGTTAACCCTAATCAAGTCATATTGCACCTACTGTCTTATAAAAGTAATCAATATTTTGCTACTTTTTCCTATATCCTGTGTTATTATTTGTTGTTTTTCCCTTTTTTTTATTTTACATAACTATTTTATCAAATAGTATGTTTTAAGAATTTAAATATACTTTTATTACAGTAAAAGTCCGATAATCCGGCATCCAACAGTCTGGAATGCCCGATAGTCCGGCATCTCTCCGGAAAATTGTAAAAAAAATTATGTTTCTCCAAAGTGTGTCTTTAAAGAAAATAAAAACGCTTGAGAGCTATTCAGAAGTTTTCGGGGTAGTTCGGGGAAGCGCTTGGTATTGTTCGGAAATAATTAGCGGCCGGCTAGACTCAGCTGTCACAAGTCACAACAAATACAGGTGCAGTGCAGTACAGATAATCAATCACTAGCTATAGTGCTTCAGAAATTATTGATCTCCATATCCTTAGAAATAAATGTTATACTAAACGCCAAAAGTCAAGAAAACAAAAAGATATACATGACTTTTTTAAATGTAAGTTAAATATTTTTTACAGTACGTGTACATACATTATATGAAATGCTAAATAAACTTTGTTGTATTTGCATACTGTATTTGTAGTTTAATTATTAACCTACTTGTTCTTATAATTACGATTTATGTATGTATATAGTTAAAAAAACAAAATGCATTTATTTTACGGCAAAGCCTACACTAAAAAGAAGGGTCCGATAGACCTGAAATTTCGACAGTCCGGCACAGAGCCGGTCCCGAACGTGCCGGATTATTGGACTTTTGCTGTACTAATGTAAGTACTTATTTTATGTTTATTGTACTGATAAAGGCATTAATCGAAACGTTTACTGTCGTGTGAGTTTAATATAAAAGCTCAAATCGATTGTTTTCATTAACAATATATAATATTTTTTTAAGACAGGAAGATAGACAGGAGAACCACAATATTTATCAACATTTAACAAAGACAAGTATGTTCGTCTACAACACGAAATATATACTAATGTAGCCTACACAATAACAAATGTACACGTATACTGACGATTTTCAAACATGAGAAGACACATCTAACCCATTAAATTTAATTTACACAAAATGAGACAACAAAATATCCTATCACATGATCTAAAGTATATTCTACATATTCTCAATCAGGTTGACAAAACGAATTACCCTAATAGATTATGTATAGAAAAGCAATTATGATTAGATACAATCTAATACATCTTAAAAATATACAACTAACAAATAATACACAAAATATATGAGAGAAGAAATTATATTTCATTGCTATAAAACTCAACACATTTTATGGTCCAAAGTTTTGTGTTACACTTGTTCAAATCCTCCGATTTACCAATTTAAGATTAACCTTAGTTTAATCCATTAATCTCAAATTACAATTATTTTAATTCCCGTGAAATGCATACAGATTCAGTTTTCCTATTTATTTCGAATTTACTAATAGTATCAATTGTTAATTGTCATAAATCAGCTCCTTAATCCAACACTCACTGATTTAAACACTGGTCATAGTTTCTATAAATCATTTTGTTTTTTCCTTTTTATTTTAGTTTTCACTATTCATTATCTTCCTTGAATTGATATGCTGACTGTTATATTTAGACATGTTTAGGCCATGTTGAACTAGATCAATAACAATGCGTTTATGCAACGAATAGTTCTTATGTAGTTCATCTTTTATGTTTGTCCATTCAACCTATAAAAGGTGTGTCCACTGTTGCATATCGCCTTTAATCTTTTCAAATCACGATGACAGAGAATATTTCTTCATTTAATGAACAACGCCTCTTTCATTCCGCGCATGAAATATCCAATTCCACTAAGTTCCTTAAAGAAAATCCACGTTTGTGTTAGACAACAGTGCAATCGTGATATGGTTACCTTTTATTTCTCAAATATTCTAATATGAACTGTAAATAGAGAGCTTCAGATACCTTAACTTCAGATAGTCCTATCGTAATGCTAGGTTCCTTTCCTTTTGTTTACAGCAACTTTCTGAAATCTTCATAAGTTCACTTTCACCGCTTTCCCTTCTGACACGAATTTGTGTCTCACACCTCCTTCATGTATGTTTGTAGCCTTTTATTTATATCAATGAAATTAAAATGTACGTGACAAATGAATACTTCTGCTAAAACCACTTTTCAACAATGAAGAACTTTAACTTTAATACACAATGTCCTTACATCTCACATAATCAGCGAGAAATTAAACGCATTTATTCCACACCTACTTTAATAATACTTTTTAGCCATCTTTGTTTTCTTTATTCTTCTCCTTCCGCTAACACCGTGATTTTTCGTATCAGCTTACAATAGTTTGTATTTTATCACAGTCCCATATCATTATTCAAGTATGTACATTTAATATGAAATAATCATGTTAACATACTTAACACATTTAAATATTTTATATCAAAGTTTAAAGTTGGTTGTAGCAGAATTGATGAAATGTATTTTTTTCTAATGTTAAGCTTAAGAAACTGTGTCCTTAATATTTGAAGGACAGTACTATCTAATCTACGACTTACTTAGACTGAAAAAATTGATCCGATATGCTATTATTCTTATTTTGTATATTCGATGGAATATATCCCAATAGTGGTTTAAAGAATTGTTTAACAAATCACAGGAAAGCCCAATTGGAAGTATACACCGCTGACAAAAATGTATACAATCTAGACGCAGGGGGAGGGGGGGTAAGAACTGTAGTAACTGAGAGCCATTTTAAAATATAAGAAAATTGTTGAGAGCCGCATTGAAGCACAATGGGTCATTAAACCTGGCTTTGAAATCTCCCAGTAATCTTTGTAACATATCTTTCATAAATTGTACGCGAGCGCCAATGTGAACACAGAAGATCTGCAGGTGGTTCGCGAACCGCGGTTTGGCCACCATTGATCTTGATATTCAAGACCATTAGAAATATTGAATATGGCATTTGTCGATAACAATGTCTTGTTATAATGTGTTTGAAAATAACTAAATTCGTTATAACATTATGCGTGCATATTGTAAGGAAGTAAATGTTTAAAGCTTTCACTAACGCTATACATACATACTCGATTTATTTTTTGAACGACTATCTAAGCTCCTTTGTTTATTTATTGTTGTTACCAATATTCAGAACTTACATTTGAAAATGTTTTAAACAAATTGGTAAACAAGTAACTTTATGTGTGTTTCTTTATCTGCAGTGTTAACATAACAATTGTCACAAAAAACTATCAAACTGCTGAAAATATCGTCGGAAAAGGAAATATAAATATAAACTAGAATGGACTTCAAACAATTGGAACGCCACAACAGAAAAGTAACTTGTAATTATTAATCTTTAAAAAATAATTTTCTTTTCATATAGCATTAAAATTATATTTACTTTTTATGTTGTATAATTAATGCATTCAATTTAAATAACATTTGATTGTTAGAAGTATGGTAAAAATTGTATATATTTGTTTTACAAAAACATAGTTTAACCACCCCTAAATTAAAAGCAAACATTATCTGAAATGATAACATAAACATTTACTTTTATAAATTTTAATGAAAATCTATTTATATAGCAAATAGTATGCTTCTAAAAAAAACTTTAACACAAAAAAATTAAATTTGTTATTTAACATTAACAAGATAATTGCATTGAGCTAGATCATAAACTGATTAAAAAATGTTTGTACAATTAATCAGGTAAAATTTAATCCATTAATTATATTTTTGTAACTCATGAATAGACATACAGTTTGGTTTTCTCCGTTATCTTGGTGTTTTGCCTGACCAGTTTATTTAGTTTAGCCATTGTGGCAACTGCCTTTCCAATTCTACAGTTTATTTTGTCTGCGATTGACAGTGTATTGGAGACCTTGGACCAGAAGAAAGTGAAGCAGTCCACAAACTCCAAATTATCGTTGTCGATATTGATAGAAGGTCGACAACGTGTGTCTTGGGCCATGGTGTTCGTCTTATTTAAGGCTAATTTGCATATCAAATTATTTGCAGGAGTTGGAAAAGCTTGACACGAGTTATTGGAAGCAAGTTTCTCTGTGCGCTATCAGTGCCGCATTATACGCAAAAAGTAGCTCTCGAATTCAGACATCTGTCGTTTTGGTTTTGGCTCGTAGGCGAACAGTGTTGAAAAGTCCTCCATCAGCTTTGGTGTGTAACTAGATTTCATCACTGCTATCCTTGAATGCTTATCTAAGCAGTACATAGAAGAATTTTGGGAACAGTGTTGGAGCGAGAACACAACCTTGTTTAATTCCGCAGCTGACTGGAAGGCTTTGACGTAGCTCCATCGAACTGCATTGTGTCATGGACATTTTCATGGAACAGTCTGATGATTGTGATTAGGTGTGGGGGACAGTCAGTTTGTTCACTGATTTGGAAAAGCCCGTTGCAACTGAATAAATCGAAGGCGTTCGTAAGATTAACAAAGACAATGTGTAGGGGGGAATCTTCTGCTCGCTGCATGTTTATGGATCTGTCGTATGGAAAACACCATTTCTATTGTAGACCGACCAGCCTGGAAACTGCACTGAGATTGTGGATAAACTAGGGAGGAGAAATTATATAAACGTGTTAATATGACACGGGCAAACGCCTTTCCTAAAATACTAAGAAGTGAGATGCCGCGATAGTTACTGCAGTCACTTTTATCGACCTTGTTCTTATATAATGTAATTTATTTGCATCATTTCGGCCCTGGACGATATAGCCCTGATCACAGCAGAGGGTAAGAAGCTCTAGCAAAGGCTGGAGAAAAGCTCTTTAGTGCTTCAGATGGTATGCCATCATTCCCAGGAGTTTTCTACAAGCTGAGCTGTCTATTACTTTCTTCAGCTCCTCTTGTTTGGGCACGACATCAAGTTCTTCCATGAACAGCATAGCGGTGATGTCATCTAGAGCGTTGATGGAGACTGTGGTAACTGTTCCATAAAATTCCAGATAATGCTCAACCCACTGTTTTAGCTGCGCTGACTTGTTTTGGTTATTTTCTCCACCTTTGGACTTTAGAGGAGGGGGGCAAACTTGGACATCAAAATGCCAGTTGCATTTTTATAATTTTCGTACATTGCTTTGGAATTGCCCATGTCTGCAGCTAACTGTATGCTGAAGCATATGTTAAGCCAGTAGTTATTGGCACACTGGCTTGCGACGTTTGGGCATACAATTTAGTGGTTTTTAAGGCACGCAGTCTGTCTGCTTTTTTGTGTAGGCAATAATAGATTTCCTTTTGGTTACTGTGACAGGTTTCATCTCGTCTCAATGTGCATGAAACCAGTCCACAAAAGCATGCAATGCTGATATATAGATCGTGTCTCTAAGATGCGTCCATGTGAAGTCAATTGTCACGGAAGGGGACATACAAGAGATCGGCATGTACTTTGTCTGTATACAGCGTCTTCACAGGGTCTTTTATATAGAAGTTGTTTATGCGCGGACATTCCTTTTTATTGGTGTGGTACCAGTTTTTCCTCAGTATTCTTACCTTGCTGGCCACGAGGGAATGATCCGTTCGAAGTAAGCACTGTGAAAGCTGCTGGTGAGTGGGACGCTAGCCAGATGTGCACATCTGGTGATGATGAGTACCAGCGTGTGCCATTGGGGTGATCAAGGGTGTCTCCGAGATACTTGGTCTATATCCTTGCACTTGAAGAAAGTGTTGGTCACGCGCAAGCCTCGTGAGTGGCACAGTGCCAGTATCCTCTTTTAGTGAGCCGCTGCCTGAAAGCCTAGTCAATGCGATGTCAATCTTCTGTCGTTATAGTCCTTACATTTCAGCTAGCGATTCGAAGAGCTGGGATCTTCTTTTATTTGTTACATTTCTTGGAACACTTTTTGGGTGATACTCTAATCTCCATGCACCCAGTGGAGAACGCATCATCTGACGCCTAGCCGACATCAACTGGTAACTGATACTTCCCATGTTTTGGGAACAAATGGTGATGCAAGCCTGGGTGGGTATTATGGAGCATCAGCTGCTGCATCCCCCCCTTTCTCTATGTAATTCGTGTAACCAAGACTTTACTCCCTTTCCATTTACAGGTTAACAAGGCAGAGGATGTTTGACGTCAGACTTTTCCTTCTTCTAGATCAGCTACCAAACAAGGTGGTGCACGATTGGAGCTGGTTAAACTCGGGGACCTTAACAACACATGGGATCAGACCCGTGCCAGTCTGGATTCTCGGTACTAAAGCCAATCGCGCTACCACTTAGACCACCATGCACCCCTTGTGTCAAGGTGAAATTTTCTATGTGTAATATTTCACCATATGACTTAAAAGGTAATCTAAATATTGTATTAATGCTTTGGTACACCTATGCTAAATACTGTATTAATGCTTTCTACACATATGCTTAATATTGTTTTAATGTTTTGGTACACCTATGCTAAATATTGTATTAATGTTTTGGTACCCTTACGCAAAAATTAAAAGTTACTGAAACAGAGCTAACAGAGTCTTGGGGTACAACAGCTTTGAAATTGCAAAGTCAAGAAAAAAAATGTAGTTGTTTTTGTCTAATTTCACATAATAATATACTTGTTCAAGACACATGCGATAATTAACATGAATAAATATAAATGTTTTTTTTTAAAACTATATTTTTATTTTAATCAGCAGAGGCTTGGGTGAAATGCTAGACAAAAAATAGTATCAACATGTATAAATATACATATGTATTTAATTTTAGGAAAACCATTTAATATTTAAACGTCAGTGTTGTTGTTTTTTTAAAATATCTAATTACATATATAAATATGGTGTTTCTTACAACTTTCATTACTTTAATATTTAATGTACTAGAAATATACCCGCACTTTGTAGCTGGAGATTGATGACCCTTTTCCCAAGTATAAGTTGCTGGTTATTACAATTTTTATTTGTTAAGTTATATTTCAGATTCATCTATTAGATAAATTCTTATGTGAAACAGAGATATTCCATTTTAAGGTGAAAAAAAATAAATATAATTATATATATAAAAAGAAAAAAAGAGAGACAAAAAAAACATACACAATTATTAATTTTTTTCCATTTTATAACATGAGTTGTTTTCACTTAATGCAGTGCATGTTAACATTACCTTACTATTTAAAAGATATAATTTATTAAATAATGAATCTTGACGATTATAATAACTAAATTTACTATTTCATTCCCACTTGTTCTAAATAAAGATAACTGATAATTTTTCCGAAAGAGCTCTACCACCCTCGTCACTCAAAAACTTCATATATAATTACGACACTACATAGTAACACAATTGTAAGTAATACAATATTTGTAACCGCGTCTATGAGATAAAGAACATATGGCATTATCCCTTAAAAAGGCAAAGGCTACATAACTCATAGCGGCAATAAACAAAATTATAAATGTACTTTCTAAAATTCTTTTCTTTTTTAAACCGTCGTATTAAAATGATATTTTGAAAAAATGTGCACACCATATTTAGACAATTAAAGATTATAGAAAGCTGGATGGCATAAAATAAAGTCTTGTTATAAAGTAAATGTACTGGACCAAAGTAACTCTTCCTTTTGACATATTCATAGTTGTTGTAACAGGGGAATACTATTTTAAAAAAAGAATATGTCTCTATATTTTACGATTTATATTTACGGATTTTATGCAATGTGTATAATTTCAAAAAGGAATCATTTTTTTGTCCCCTATTTCTGATAAGGCATCATATTTTGTAAATTATATTTAATACGCACACAAGATTTTGTTTCTAAAAAAATATATATATATATCCACTTAAAAAATTAAGATTCAACCGTCTGTTAGTAAGCACAACTGAAAAATAATTAAAAAGCAACTTTAGAAATGGCCTATGTTATTCCGACTACAAGGGAATGAACATAACATGTTCAATTCGCAATTCATATTAATTTAGCGTTTTCAGGATAACTTTATTAAAAATCGTCAACTTCTGTTAATACGTTCCGTAGCGAAAGTTTATAATGGATAGTGTATATATTTAGCTTATGTAAAAAAATTTAAACTGTAAGTTTATTTTACATAGGCCATTCCTTTCCACATAAATTAAACTCGCTACCTCTATGGTTTTTTATTAAATGTCGAGTTATGAATTATATTTTTAAAAAATCACTATTTCATTCGAACATGTATATATTAATCCAATGTATCGTGGAAAAATTGAAATAAAATAATTTAAACGCATATCTAATATATTAAGATCAGTTGATATTTGTATGTTTTTTTGTTTGTATCCATTAAAAAAAGGCCACTGCTTTGTTGACTTTTTTCCAAAAGATCTCTACCACTGTCGTCACTAAAAAAGCTCATATATATTTAAGACACTGCATCGGAATACAATGGTAATTAATACATTATTTGCATCAGCGTCTATGAGATAAAGATAATATGGCATTACCCCCTCCAAGGAAAAATCTACATAACCTATAGCGCCAATAAATTAAATTATAAATGTTATATATGAATGCACTTTCTAAAATACTTGAATGAAACTAAAGCAGTCGTATTTAAAAGAATTCAAGAAAATGTGCGCACCGTATTTAGACAATAATAATAAATGATTATAGAAATAGTATGGCTTAATAAAAAGTCTGCTCATAACAACTGGACCAAAAATAACTCTACTTTTGTAATCTTTTTATAGTTGTTCTAACATGGAAATAATTTTTGAATTGTTATATATTTGTGTCTACATTTACGATTAAAATTCACTGCTTTATGCAATTGGTATAATATCATAAAGAAATGAAATTCTTTTTTGAGTCACTTTCATGGCCTAAAAACAGATTGTGTTTCTAAAAAAAAAGAAATTATATTCCCATTTAAAAAAAAACAAAAAACAAATCAATTTTCTGTTAAAAAACGAATGTGAAACAATGACAATAATTGATTTTAAAAATGGCCTATGTTAACCCAAGTACAAAGGAATGAACATAACAAATTCAATTCGCAAAACAAAATAATTAAGCTTTTTAATGATCACTTTATTTATTTTAATCTACTATGTTAATAGGTCCGGTAGCCTACGTTTAAATTGTATAAGTGTATAGCTTATGTAAAAGACAATAGATTATGTGAAAGACAAACAAAATATAAATGTTATATTAATAGGACAAAGCAAAATTTAAGATGCGTACACGAAAATGTGCGCACAATAATCAGGCGATAAAAAGATTTTAGAACGCGCACCGCTAAAAATGAAGCCTTGAAAAAAATACTGACACAATTATTACATAAATAGGTTTTTATTTAATGTCGAGTTATGGAACAGAAAATAATTAAAACAAATTTACAATTACATTTAAAAATTAAATTAAACCTAATGCATCGTGGGGCAGTTGTAATTAAATATGTTTACGTGTCTATACTATATAGAAAGTACCAGTAAAGAAAATGAAAATTCATTGTACTGCACAGCTCAAATTAAGAAGCGTACACGAAAATCTGCGCACCGTAATTAGAAAATATACAATTTTTGTAATGCGCACCGCTGAGAATAAAGTATTGGGGTAAAATAAACTTCACCAAAAATAACTCGCTTTGAACGGAATTTGAACGTCAGCGTAAAGTTGTTCAATATAGAAATGAGGTTACATTTTTTATTCTTTGTCTATGCATTTTATGATTATTTAATTTACGGCATTCGGGCAACAGGGACAATTACAAAACCTATTTTAAAACCATCTTCAGGGTAAAAGGAACCGCGCTGCCAAATTTGGTCACAGTCCGTCATTTGTTTTTTTCCGTGGCTGAATAACAGAAAGTCGAAAAGTGAAACATACAAACATACAAAGATACAAACACCAACTGAGATTTATATATTAGATAATTGATTGATGGTACTTGATAATAAAGTTACTTCCTGTGACTAGTTTTGGGTGAAGACATTTTAGTTTGTTAAAAAGTATATTTCATTTAAACACTGGCTTGAAATCGCTTTAAAAATATACCACGCTGAATTGATTATTATTATTATTTAATCCTTTGGATTTACGAGTAATACTAAATGCGTCGTTCAAGGAAAACGTTTCCCGAATAACAGACTTGTGCCGATGATAAAAACGATGTATTAAAATTTCAGATCGATCGGATGTACTGTAATTCAGTTATTGAATTTTAGATCTTAATTTTTGAGATAGAGTGTCGCGGTGCGTATTATATTGAACGACCATTTAAAAACTTTCCTGTTGCGCGATTCGGTGAGTATTTTATTGACAATACTTTTTATAAACATATTCCTGATCGGTGCGCATTATATTAAACATTTTTTACGATACATTACTACAATTTTGTATTTTTGGCTTGTCTTACGCTGCGTATTATAATGAACATTCTTTTAGGTATGTCTCGTATGTAAATGATTAATAGTCAAAAAATGTTTTTTAAAGGTTTTTTATAAGACATGATCTCAATTGTTTTTAAGGGGAAAAAATTAATAAGGAGGTTAAACGTTTCCTTATATGTTTATAATAAAAGAATTTTAGACATAGCTCTACATGATGGGTCTATGATATCATAAAAAAATGTATATTTCATATAAAAATCATGTTTTTCATGAGATTCAGAAAAAAAGAAATTAAGGAAATTTTTTGAAAAGTGATTCTTATAGACTTTAAAAAGACTAAATTTTGAAATAGCAATTCGAAAATATAGATAACGTGATAATTAAATTGTGTTGAATGCTTATGTCTTCGCTTTTGACACCCTCTTGTGATCTACTTTATATGTATTTCAATATTTTAGAAGACTTTTTCATGTTTAAAATATTCAACATTAAAGAGTGTAGGCTTTTTTGAATTGTTATACTTTGATACAGACCAACAATGTGTTAGAAGTATCTAAGAGTCAACGGGAAGTATATAAGGGATTTTAAAATTAATGAAACTAGCAGTGGTGTGAAAAATATGCCGTCACTTCATTGAAATAGCCCAAAAGAATAAACTGTAAAAAGTACAACGTTACTGATTAACTAGCAACGGCTGAAATTAAGCACTTCAATTGACAAAATGCATTTTTTAAAAGCAAAAATTTTGCAAATGCAATAATTTATTACCATTATTAGCTTCAAAAGTACCATATAAGACAACTTTGTGGATGGGCCACAAATTGGCAAAATAGAAGAGAAACTGGAAAAATAAAAAGTGCATTTGAAAAATGTATACAGCGCATCCATCAAAAGTGCAATGTTCTTTTCAAGAGCTAATTTTAGCTATACATTTTTACCAAAGAATTCAAATCATTTAAACTCAATCATTATAATACACTAGAAAAATACCCGCACTTTGTAGCGGGAGTGTGCTGACCCTTTATCCAAGTATTAGTTGCTGGTTATTACAATTTTTATTTGCCAAGTTAAATTTCAGATTCATCTATTTAGTTAAAATCTTATGAGAAACAGAGATATGCCATTTTACCGCGTGAGTTGTTTTCACTTAATGCAGTGCCTTTTAACATAAACCTTACTATTTAAAAGATATGATTTATTAAATAATGATTCTTGCCGACCATAATAACTAAATTTACAATTTCATTCCCACTTGTACAAAATTAACATAACTTACAGGTTTTCCGAAAGAGCTCTACCACCCTCGTCACTCAAAAATTTAATATATAATTACGAAACTGCATCGTATCACAATTGTAAGTTATATAATATTTGTAACCACGTCTATGAGATAAAGAACATGTGGCACTATCCCTTTAAAAGGCAAAAGCTAAGTGACTCATAGCGCAAATAAACAAAATTATAAATGTACTTTCTAAAATACTTTTTTAAAAAAAAACCGGTCGTATTAAAATGATATCAAAAAAATGTGCACACCATATTTAGACAATATAGAAAGCTGGCCGCATAAAATAAAGTCTTGTTATAAAGTAAATGTACTGGACCAAAATAACTCCTCCTTTTGACGTATTCATAATTGTTTTCACAGGGAAATAATATTTAACATTTTTTATGTCTCTATATTTTACGATTTATATTTACGGTTTATAAGCAATGTGTATAATTTCAAAAAAGGAATCATTTTTTTTGTTCCCTATTTCGGATAAGGCATCATATTTTGTAAATTATATTCAATGCACACACACACACCTGATTTTATATCTGTAAAATAAAATAAAAATGAAAAAAAAAGATTCAACCGTCTGTTCATAAGTGCATCTTAAAAATGATTAAAAGGCAATTTTAGAAATGGCCTATGCTATTCTGAATACAAAGGAATGAACATAAAAACATATTCAATTCGCAATTCATATTAATTAAGCGTTTTCAGGATCACTTCATTTAAATTTAGTCAAGTTTTGTTAATAAATTTGGTATCGAAAGTTTATAATGTATAGTGTATATAAAGCTTAAGTAAACTGTTTTAAAGTGTAAGTTTATTTGACATAGGCCATCACTTTCAACATAAAATAAACTCGCTACATCTATGGTTTTTAATTAAATGTCGAGTTATGAATTACATTTTTTAAAATCCCAATTTTATTCATTGCATGTAAAATATTCATACAATGCATCGTGAAAATAATTGAAATAAAATAATTTAAACGCATATGTAATATATAAAGCTCAGTTGATAATTTTATGTTTGTTTGTTTGTATCCATTAAAAAAAGGCCACTGCTTTTTTGACATTTTTCCAAAAGATCTCTGCCACTGTCGTCTCTAAAAAAGCTCTTATATATTTACGACACTGCATCGTAACACAATTGTTATTAATACAATATTTGCAACAGCGTCTATGAGATAAAGATAATAAAGATAAATAAAGAAATTAGGCTATATTCCTAATTTTAAAAAAAACAAACAAAACAAATCAATTTTATGTTAAAAACGCATGTGAAACCATGACAATATTTGATTTTAAAAATGACCTATGTTAATCCATCATCAAAGGAATGAACATAACATATTAAATTCGCAATACAAAATAATTAAGCGTTTTCAGGATCACTTTATTTAGTTTAATCTACTTATGTTAATAGGTCCGGTAGCCTAAATTTAAATAGTTTGAAAAAAATACTGACACAATTATTACATAAATAGGTTTTTATTAAATGTCGAGTTATGGAACAGAAAATAATTAAAACAAATTCGCAATTAAATTTAAACGTGTAAACAATTAAATCTAATGCATCGTGTGGCAGTTGTAATTAAATATGTTTACGTGTCTATCTAATATATAGAAAGTAACAGTAAAGAAAATGACAATTCTTTGTACTACACAGCTCAAATTATGAAGCGTACACGAAAATGTGCGCACCGTAATTAGACATTATAATATTTTTTGAATGCGCACCGCTGAAAATAAAGTATTGGGGAAAAAAAACGTCACCAAAAGTAACTCGCTTTGAACGGCATTTGAACGTCCGCGTAAATTTGTTCAATACAGAAATGAGGTTAAATTTTTATTCTTTGTCTCTGCATTTTCTGATTATTTAATTTACGGCATTCGGGCAAAAGGGACAATTACAAAAACTAACTTAAAACCACCTTCAGGGTAAAAGGAACCGTCCTGCCAAATTTGGTCCCCGTCCGTCATTTGGTTTTTCCGTGATTGTCTAACAGAAAGTCGAAAAGTGAAACAAACTACAAACATACAAACATACAAAGATACAAACACCAACTGAGCTTTATATATTAGATAATGCATCCCTTTTTATAGTGATTAAATATGATTTTTTCCACTATAATGTTTCGGCTAGGAATATTTGTATACTATTTTATTAAAAAGATCCTTTTTAATTTTTTTAATTTTTTTTAATCTGCGTTTTGTAAATTTTGATTTAACATCAATTTATCTGAATGTCAATGCTACCGATAAAGAAACTGTACTATCTTTTAAGACTTCTTAATCTTTATATTAATCTTTTAATATCAGCTAGATGTCTGTTATCATTTTTAATTATTACAATTAATTAATTAAATTTGGTTAAATTTTGTTACTTTTATTCAAAGCGAATTAATCATTTTTTAATTTTTATATTAAAACTAAAGAAAAACATTTTTTCGCTTAAATGTCTGAATATTTTGTATAACATGTTACAGTGATGAGTTTAATGCATGAGATATGAACACCTTGAACAATAAATTTAATTGATATAAGTATGTTTCAAAACAAGTGTTTTTTTTTATTTTTATTAATCTAGTTATTTAACATATACACGAAATTAAAACTGAATGTAAGACAAACCATGACAAATTTTTGGTCGAGATTTACTTTTCATGAATCTATGCGTAATATTGAACAAAGTGACGTTATACGTTTTTAATTATTTTTTTTAAAGTGTGTGTACATCAATAGATTATTTATAAATTAAGTATTACCGTAACACATTTAACGGACATTTTGGGTTACGCCATATTTCAAATAATAGATTTAAAAAACTAAAATATTGATAAACCATTATTTATTTTCTAATTTCCAATAATAATAATCAGCTTCTTGACACTTTGGTTAATTTAAATATTTAAACAACATATATATTTTTGAGACCTTATTTTCTATTCAATTAACAGAGATGAAATACTACGAAAATTTTGTGATATATCTATTATACATCACTTTTTAAAATAAATGTACGCATGTATTTAATTTTACGGAAATATTTATATATATAACTCTTCTTTTTGAAAACTAATTACCTTTTTAAAAAGTAGATGTGCAGTGATATATATTATTAATTATTTTATCATGTACATATGTATTATTTTTTTAAAAATAACACACAGTGAATTCAAATAAACTCCAGAACATTTCCCTCATCGTCTGTGATATTGAAGATAAGATTAACCACATGTTTCATTGTGTCTCCTGTGATTGTTTACTTTATACGTTTTTATTAGTTATAAACAGCGAGCAAAATTAAAATAAATAAACTCTTCTTCATGCTACATTATAAATGTTTTTTAATGAATTTTCGAAAATAACGTAACGAAACATTTTTAAAAAACTATTTCTAGAGACTTTTAAGGGAATAACAAAATTTTGAAATAGCTATTCGCATAAAAAGATCGAAATTTAAAAATAAAATAGACCCTCTTTGTGATTTCAACACAAATAGCCCAGTAGAAGAAATTTGGAAAGATATAAAAACAAATCTAAAAACTATAATGGATGAGAATGTTCCAACAAAACTAACATCAGATAAAATTAACAAATGCTGGTTCAATTCTAGATTGAAAAAGCTATGCAAACTAAAAGAGAACGTATTTAAGAAATATAAAATTACCTATTCATATAGGATACACAAAAAATACTTAAAGATTAAACACTTGACACAAAAACTTAGTCGAAACCTCCAAAATGAATATAAACATTAATACCAAAGATAACAATAAAAACTTATGGTCCTTTATCAAATCTAAAAAAATGAAACCTTCAGGAATAGCCACACTAAAAGGCTCAAATAATAAAACCTATAATGTATAATGAAACTAAAGCTAATATCCTTAACACATATTTTGCATCATCTTTTTCTGCCTCAGGCGACAAGGAAGTTTTAATAAATTTAAATAAAATGGAGGAAATAGGTAACATAACTGTAGATGAGATATGTATACATTCACTCCTAAAAAACTTAAAAATAAACAAAGCTACTGGCCCAGATGATTTGCCTGCAAGATTATTAAAAGAACTAAGCAATGAACTGTCCCCAATCCTTGTAGTTCTCTTTCAAGCCTCTCTAAACCAGGGTAAATGTGCCCCAGGATTGGAAATTAGCTAACGTAACTCCACTCTTTAAGAAAGGGGGATAAATCAGACCCTGGTAATTACAGGCCTGTATCACTTACTAGTATCACCTGTAAATTACTAGAACACATAATATATAGTAGAATAGTTAACCACCTTGACAAATATAATGCCCTATTCCCACATCAACACGGCTTTAGAAAAAACAGATCATGTGAAACACAATTAATAGGTTTAATAGATGAACTATCAAAAGGCTTGGACAAAAATGATCAAATAGATACAATATTACTAGACTTCTCAAAAGCATTTGACAAAGTTCACCACCTTAGTTTACTTAAAAAACTTAACTACTTTGGAATCTCAGGTTCCTTACATCACTGGATCCAAGACTTCCTTTTGGGCAGGGAGCAAACTGTAATAATTAATGGATCTAAATCTGCACCAATAAAGGTTAACTCAGGAGTTCCACAAGGAACTGTGCTAGGTCCCTTACTCTTTTTAATTTATATAAATGATTTACCCAACAACATCTCAACAGGTACAAAAGTTAGGTTATTTGCTGATGATTGTATAATCTATAGAACAATTAAATCAGAACAAGATAGCAAAATTTTACAAAAAGACTTAGATGAATTGATAAAATGGGAAACTAACTGGAGTATGTCTTTCCACCCAGAAAAGTGTCAACTGTTAAGAGTAACAAAGAAAAAGAAACAAATAAATTCAAAATATTACATTCATGGAAAAGAACTGACCCAAACTAAAGATGCAAAATACTTAGGAGTCTTAATAAATGAGAAACTATCATGGAATCCCCATGTCAATGAAGTTATTAAAAAATCAAACAAAACCTTAGGCTTTATAAAAAGGAACTTTAACAAATGTAATAGAGATATAAAACTAAAATGCTACCTCACTTTGGTGAGACCTGTACTAGAATATGCATCTTCTGTATGGGACCCATCCACCAAAGAAAACATTGATAAACTAGAACAAATTCAAAAAAGAGCTGCCAGATTCATTACTGGAGAATATTCGAAACTGACAAGAATAACACCATTAGTTAAATCATTAAACCTTGAAACACTAGAGGATAGAAGAACCAAGAGCAAAGTAGTAATCATACATAAAGCAATTAATTCTAATTTAGAAATACAACACAAAGATAACTTAATACAACCCTCAGATAGACATAAGGATAAAAACACCTTTCTTATTCCGTATGCAAGAACAAACACATACAAGTTTTCCTTCTTCCCGTCCGGAATTCGGGCGTGGAATGGGTTGCCTGAAGAATCCCAGGAAAACCAACACTTTATCAACATTTAAATCTCTAATAAAAATGCAGGACTAAACACAAACCATAGATAAGCGTAGGACGCAATAATCTTCTGTATAGAAGGAGCGTCTGTAAACAGATAAGATAAGATAAGATATCCCTTTAATATATTTCACTATTTATACTTTTTCTTTTCATTTTGAAAATATTCAATATTTAAAAGTTTAGAATATTTGACATTTTACATTTTGATATTGACCATCAATGTGTCAGAAGTAGGGGAGAGCGGGGCATGTTGTCATACTTTTTACATTTTCTAAATATTTAAAAAACTAATTGGTCAATCATTATAAAACTATTTTATTTGAACGTTTATTATTATAGTTGTTAAAAAAATATTAGAAAGACTTACCCCTTTCTATTAGCCAATTACACCGTCCACAAAAGAGCCTCCATGTTATGACAACTTAACCCACCTTGGAGGCAAGTTGTCATGATAGGAGGGGCAAGTTTTGATAATTATATTTTATTCCAACTGTAGGTCTATATAGTCGAACTCATTTGGAAAAAAACATATGAATAATGTATTGAAAGAAGAAAATAACTATTCTATTAAACATATACATATGCACAGCAAACAAAATGTAATGTTTGCACTAAAACACTTTGAAAATGACAATTAAAAATCATCATTAGAGTAACAATTATGACAAATGTAGCCAGCTCCTCCTTATGCACATTCTTCATGTGCCCAGCTTGAGCACATACAACATTTGATCCATTTTTCAGCATCTCTAATAAAAAAAAATTAGCCCAAGTAACCATTCAAATGATACAGTAGTTTTCATCTTCCCATGATGATGAGTCTTGTCGATGTTTTTTGTCGCCTTGCATTTTCCCTTTCTCTTAACAGAACTTTTGCCGTTTCTTGGCTCTGGCTGTGACTGTCTCACATAATTTTTGAAAGGTGAATCAGTTAATATAGTTGAAGTTCTCTTCTTGCGAATGTTTACGAATGAATTTCTTTCTAGGGCCCTTGGTAATTGTTTAACATTATCTGGTGTCGTAAGTACAGAGCATTCAGACATTGATTCCACATGAGAAGTTGAAGTTGAAGGCTCCTGTGATGACAAATTTAAACTTGAAGCTTTCTGAAGCTTTTGCAAATAGCTGCAGAGTTCAAAATGAAGCTCTTGTGTCAAAAATTGTCTGAAATAAAATAAAGTATATACATATCAGTATAAATACACATTTTTGGAGTCATCTAAAGAAATACATATAATAATAAATAAATAGATTATTATTAACATTTTACAAACCTAGGTTGCCTGTAGCCAGTATGAAATGAAGGTATTGTTGATATTCCTTCAAGATCTTCTGTATAAGCTTTTGACAAATAGTGTTGTAGGCTTCTATAGTTGATGTTAAAATCTAGAGACACTTGGGCTATGCTTCTGCCACTTAATTTTACATCTCTCACTGCTTCAAGAATTGCGCCGTTGTACCTCTACTTGTTTTCTTTTTAGAATTGCGGACCATGATTTCAAATCTAATAAAGTAAAACAAAAAAGAAAATTGTTTTGCTGAACAATTAAATGGACATACGTTTCAGATCTAAACCTACATATCTGTGGGGAAAAGAGTGCAAAGGCAAATTATTTTTATATGACAACTTGCTCACTTATCAATATGACAACTTGCCCACTTATCAATATGACAACTTGCCCCACATGGGGTAGATGGGAGTCAGACCTAAATAACTTTTTATTTTGTTGTAAATTTGATAACTGACTAGCACAACAATAAAAGAAGCTCCAAAACTATAAACTTTTTAATGCATTAAAAATAGATTTTACATATTGTTTATATATTGAACATTTGAATAAAAGTTAAAAAGTTACTTACCAACGACATTTTAAAAATATTTTTGGATTTGTAGAAGAAGAATAATTCGAGCAAACTTCATGAAATCAACTGAGCAGTCATCTTCTAGCCTCCTTTATATAATACCAAAGCGTCACAGCATCAACCCAGCTACAACTTTCAGAAATAGTGACAATGACAACTAACCCACATAACAACATGCCCCGCTCTACCTATCTAGTATTCAACAGGAAGTATAAAAATGATTCTAAAATAAAGGAAATTTGGAGGGTGGGAGTGAAAAACTAGCAAAGGCTTATACAAAGCAACATATTTGACATACTTATTTTTTTAAAATGTCTAAATGCTATTATGTGTACCATTATCAGCTTCAGAGTATCATACAGGTCAACTTTATGAGTTTGGTTCATTTGGGAACTTTTTGTTAAGAACTAATTTTGCAAGTAAACTATATAAAGGAATTTAACTCTTTTAAATTCAATATTTATATGACATAATGCTTCAATTGTGTTAGTATTTAAAATATATTTTACATGATAAGGTCTATGCTAAGACTATCGAAGTCCAACTGATTATGTTATATATATTTGTTTGCATGACAATGAATACTCCAGTCGTTACGTTTAGAAAACAATAAACAGCAGTTAAATATTTAAAATATCCTTTTAAAATTACATTCCAGTAAATGTTGCTGATATCCTCAATTATAACATCCTGACATAACAACTTTACTTTACTGTTTGTTCTTATATCCTCTCATATCTAGTGTTTCTAGATTTATTGATTAAACTACTGTTATTCTATATTGTTCATTTAAAAAATAAACAATCTACAGTACTAATTCCCACATAACCTTTTTCCTCCATTAATTCCAGTTTATCTATACTTATTTTGTTGTTGTTACTGATATAGAAAAAACTGATATTTTAGTCTCAACAATGAAAGGTAACATTTTTAAATGCTATATTCTTATTTGCTATATTAATAAAATGTAAAGAACTCACTGACTGCGTCAATCATCACTAATTATCCAACTTATCAAGTATATAGAAACATGAATGTTTGGTGTTGATTGATGAAAGTTAATGTTAAAATTACTTTCGTCTAGGGGACGATGGCCTAAATGCTGTTTTTTTTAAATATTTTTCTAATAATATGAAAACTGTCTCATCACTAATTCTCCAACTTACGTCTAGGTAGAGGCTTGAATCTTTGGAAAGTTGTTGAGTACCCTCCCGCGATGATGATTTGTGAAAAACAATATTTAAATCATCACTCACTGGGAGCCGGGGGCAAAAATGTATTTTTTCCTGTTATGAACCATATGAAATTAGTTTATACTTTGGCTACTAATGGAAGGATCTTGAACAAACTTGTTACATAATATTGTATGACTTATATTAAAATTCAATAGGGCCAATAATTCCTAATGTCCATTCTTGTTGGGGGACCCCAAATCTTCGTTTCTTAACAATTAATCATGTTTATTACCCATTCCATTTTACTCGATTTTTTAATTTTTGAAAAGTATATCAATAATGATCCATCTTGAAATAGATGTATTCAACTTTACTTTCTACAACTTATAAGCCCATATATATATATATATATAATTGTATTCATCCGCTTGGCCTAAAACTTTAGGATTACATTCCCACAAATGTTTCTGACAAAAATATATTTTATATTTCCATTTACTAGGGGCCGGGGTCCAAAATGTCATTTTCGTTACATATCTTATATAAAGGTATTGTAAATACTGTAGTGGATCTTGAGTAAATAGATGTATCTTGGCAAAACATGATACATACAATTTTGATGTCCCATTATTAAAATTCTAAAGGGTACTAAACTCCTAATGTCACCCCTTTTGGGGCTGGGAGTACCAAATATTTTTTTTTGTTTGTTCATAAAATTATAATTATTATTTTATTTTATATTATTATATCATTATATTTTAATAAAATAACTTGAAAAATATTGACTTGTATCTCCATCATGATCCAGATTGAAATTTTCAAGCATGCGAAATTCACATCTTGTACTGTTTAGGCCCTTGGCCATTTTATCCCAATATGAGTTTATACGACCTCAAAGTTATTTTACAAATTCGTATATGAATCATCTATAACACTAAAATTAACCGTTATTTTTAAATTTGAATCTTCCACTGATTTGGGCCCTTTAGCCCATTAATGTCGTTTTTCATAAGCGGTAAAATTATTATTTATTCACTGATGGCCAAACATTTTTTTAAAAATTAGGAAGTTCTTGAAAACAATCCTATAATGGTTCTGGCTAAAATGCATGTTTCTCGATCACACTTAATGCATACAATTTTTATAATAAATAGTGAGAAACAAGAAGTCGAAATATGTACAAATGCTTACTAGGTTTCATTTCAAAATTCTTCGCGCGTAACGGATTTAATCATCGACATCGTTCGTAATGTTAAACGGTCTTTTTTATGGCCAGATTTTCACGAAATTTGGTTGGCAACTCTCCTGCTCTGACTACCACCGGTGAACGTACTTATTTTGTTCGTATGAAGTCAATCTCATTAGCCATATTGAACCATTATAACGTCCATCTTATGGTCCCATCTTCATGAAATTTCGTACGTTGGTTCTAAACACTATCTGATATCATACGTTTTCGCTGAAGCTAGGGTATTTTGCTAGTTATACCTGTAAAATTCTCTTATTTATAAAGCCTCAAGTTTATACTTTAAACAAATACAAAAATTTAAAAAAAACATTGGGATTTCCAGATAAGATTATATTTTTTCTTTAATTCCTGCATGAGTCTTTGTTTATTTCAATAATACTTATTACTGATCTCACTTATTCATGTAATACTCTAATTAGAATTATTTTTAATAAACTATATTCCACATTTATTTTGGCATTTTGGTATAACCAAAAAATAATGCAACTGTCATACTGGAATATAATAAACTAAAAGTTACTTGCATCATGTGCAGTATGTTACATTTAGACAAAGCACTGTTTATAACATAAGATACTCTTTTAGATACATATATATTATAATATATATATATATTTATACGTTACCTTTTTTGGTTTTTACATAATAATTTCTAATAAGAATATTCTTGGACAATACAGCTTGAATCACACGAATTCTAAAATTGCCCAGAACAATTGTAGCCATCTGCCCTTTAAATTTTTAGTAGATTAAATAGTGAGATCAAGCAGATGTTGGCAGAGGACATCAATCCCATGTCTTCATCCGTAAATGATTCATATAATAACATTACTAGCACCATACAACAAAAACTTCACCGTAAACGAGACTCAATGCTTAACTAGAAAGCTGATGAGATTCAACAATATGCAAACAGACATAATATGAAGCGTTTTACAACGCCCTTAAGGAAGTGTACGTACCCATAACATCTAATTCATCCCCGCTTCTCAGTGCTGATGGGATATATCTAATTACTGACAGAGAGAAGATGTAAGAGCGTTGGGCTGAAGAAGCTATCAGTCGTCTCCGCCATGTACCAACTAACTTTGCAATGGACAATTCCTACAATTCTTGACACGCAAGGGGTTGTACGTCTTCTGTCATATGTCAAGGCTCCTGGATCAGACTCAATTCAATCTTACATATACAAAGAAGGCGACACGGTCCTACTGTAAAAGCTGCATGAAATTTACCTAATGATGTGGCAGCAAGATAATACACCCCATGATTTCAAGTATGTCTCTATGGTCCGCTTGTGCAAGCGAAAGGAGAACCGCTAATACGTCATGATCATCTTTGAATTTCACTGCTAACATTGCAGGAACATTATTCGCCCGAATCCTCCTTAATCGCCTAAATGCCCATCGTGACCAGGGTTTATTACCAGAAACCCTGTGATTTTTCTGGAAAGAACGTGGTACCATCGACATGGTGTTTTTTTTGACACAAGTCATAAATTTAAACTTTTTTTTAAAAAAATGACTGGTTACAAACTTTTTATGTGGTCAAAGGGACAGAATCGTAAAAAAGACCAAAACAACTAGAAGCACTTCAAAACTATGATTATGGGCCTTGAGTTTCAATATATATATATATATATATATATATATATATATATATATTATATATATATATATATATTATATATATATATATATATATATATATATATATATATATATATATATTTGCTTTTATTGACTCGTTGGAAACTTGATTTACTAATAACGGGAGCATAATAAATACTTGGTTTTTATTAGATAGCTTTATTATTAATTCTATTTCACAACACAAACACACACACTTATACCCACAGAGTGCGACATACAATATATACAATAAATTAAAACTCATAAAATAAACCATATAATATATGTACATGTATTCCTCCATCCATCCATCCATCCATACATACATCCATCCATCCATTCATCCATCCATCCATCCATCCATCCACCCATCCACCCATCCTCCCACTCATCCACCCACCCACCCACCCATCCATCCATCCATCCATCCATCCATCTATCATCTATCTATTTATATATCATCTATCTATCTAGATATATACGGAAGCTATGATCATTGGATTATTCAATGGCAGTTGTTGGTTTTTCAAGTACAAACGTTTACAATACACACAGGCATCAAATCACAATTCCAACAAATAACGAGTTGAGATTGTGTAGAACAATCAGAGCAGGGAATTTTAATAAACAAATTGAGACTAGGGCTTCAACGATTAGTTATCGTCAGTAGTTGCATCGATTATGTCTGTGTCAATACGAACCTTATCAGTCCACATTATGCATTCAGCTAATCGACACATCGGCAAAAATGACACACTATGTAGCCCATTCCCGACATACGCTTATCTCAGTGGACCTTGACTTCAGGCAAATGTCACATGTATTAAAATACAAAGACACAAACAAATTGTGCAATGGAAACCATAAATATAAGCTTTATTTTTCAATTACAACGATAAATAGACGTTTCGGCTAATGCCTTAATTAGTGCAAGAACATAACATAAGTAATATTTAAATTCTTAAAACATATTATATCACAAAATAGTTATGTAAAATAAAAGGAAAGGAAAAACAAAAACCAACAAGGACACAGGATGTCTATATCGAACGGCGGAAGTCCGATCTGCAGTCTACATAAAAGGTAAAATGTTTGGAACATCAATCCTACAAATTTGTTTTTAAAAAACCGGCCGTTTTATGATACACAACGAAGCAGCATCTGTGAGGCAAACACACATAAGACTCATGCCTTTAATTTACTTAAATAAGTTGGGCACGAATGAACTAAAATTATGGTATTATTGAGTAAAATGTATTTCTCTTTTATTAGATAACTTAATATAACATAATCTTTCGCTAATGGATTGATACATAGCTCTAGACAAAACTTAGTTCACATGATTCATTTGAATTTTAATATCGATTTTAATTTAATATGCCAGCTCCTTTCTGTACAGTAATTTTTTTTTCCTTTACAATTTGTATCTTTGTTTCACATAAGCCAATAGATCAATCTTAAGTGTACTCGTCAAATCAATATACATAATTTGCAATGTATGTCCTGTCCGTCCGTCCGTCACGTCCGTTCGTCACACTATGCGAGATAACTCCCGATTTTTAAAAAATGGATATAGAGACGTAAAATAATTTTTAAAATGTTGGTTTTGAGATTAACAGAGTGTGTTTCTCGCCATAAAGTTTTATGGATATGATCTAAAATGTTCTGAAAATGTATGTGATTTAATTTGCCGTATAGTCCCTGTCATTTATAGACGATTTTAATTGGTTTAAATTTAAAGTACAATCTAATACTGATCTCTAATCTGCTAAACATCACTTGATAGACTTGTAAAATAAACTAGATGATTCTACATTGTGCTATTGTAAGATCTTCGCTAATTATTAGTTTATTTTACTTGGACATAGTTTTAAAGTTTGAGCCAAAATATTTTCAAGACTTTAATCGTATTATACAATTGAACCTCGGTATACGTCCTTAATTCGATCATTTCATCTGGACGTATACCAAAAAGGAGGTATACTAAACGTATTTTTACTATATGAAATGATAGAGAAAATCATTAGTACGTTCCCATGAATAAAAATCATTTTGTAATTTACATATTTAAACATTTATTGACGTGGTTGTATAAAATAATCTAAGAACTTCTTAGTACCCTTTAAAAGGCTTCACGCGTGTTACGATATCAGACTAAACTAATACTGCATACTTACATGACAATAAAGTCATTCGTAACATGCTCATTTTCCAATAGGCAATACAGTTCTTAGGAAGAGTGGCGAAACTTTGTGACGTCATATTTGAGGGGGGGGCGACTAACTTTTTGTGAGGACGGAGGAATAAGCCAAACTCGCGTTACGTCATGTATGGACGCCCCGTAAAAATAGGTCTTTTCCAAAAAAGGTCGTATACCATGCAAAAATTTTCGCTCCCTACAGGACGTATACCAAGTTGCATTTATAACAAGCAGTCGTTATACCAGGCACCACTGTACTTTTATTAATCTTTGTATTCGGGTATAATATAACATTTCCTAGAAACCTAAATGGTGTGCTTTCCAATTTTTATTTGTTTGTATCACCGATTTAATTGTGAATACATTTAAAGTCATATCCATTTGTTTTGTTTCGTTAAAAAATGATTTTCGTTTCGCTACCTTGAGGTATAGAATAGGTTCCCGCCGTGGCCTCTTTTTAAGCTTATATGTAATTGGTTTTAGCTAATACATTTATTTGGAAAATATGTATTTGTACTTTAAAAACATATAGTCTTTACAAGTTTACTGTAATCACTGTGTGTGTGTAAGTGAGGGAGAATAATTTTAAATTTAAAATTTTGAGGAAAAGAAAAAAAAATAGTCAAATTTGTTACCGTAACACAAATAAGTATGCAGATTAATAGTCCACAATACTTGTGTGTCAATAAAACCTAGCCATATTTGGTTAATACATACTAATATGACTTGGAACGGGATCGAACGTGAAAATCTGAAATAAAACAGAATGATATCTCACAGGGAATGGAATCCCATAATACAATGGGATCACTCGGGTAAATAATATAATCTGAAGAATTTGATACCATAGAGAAATGATTTCACGGCTCATGGGATCATTTTAGAAATGGGATAATATAGGGGTAAGTTATTCCACAAAAATTTAAGATTAATTAGTACAAGAGTGATTCAACTAAAACAATATCCCAAGTTTTAACAGGAACATACCGGATTACGTGATACCATCAAATTTGAATAAATATAATAATTTAAGGTTTGAACTCATAGTAATGAAAAGTAATGTAGTATTTTATCCCAATCGAAGTATGGGATCTGTGTGTTTGTCTGTGTGTGTGTGTGTGTATGTGTGTGTGTAAGGGATTCGACAAAGCATAGTATTTCATTATGCAACGGGATATTAGTTAATAAAAGATATCTATATATTTATTTAAATAATAAATTTATATTAGGAATTATACACACAAATACACACACTTAAAACAAGTAAAAAATTATATATGTTACAGGCAATGTGTAAAATCAGGCATTTTATAGAATGCCTGAGGGTTTCAGGCAATGTATAAAGTTTGTAAAACTTTTGCATAATTTGCCTAGGCATTCTTCAGTTTGCTGGATTTCGTTTAGGCAAAGTGTAGAAAGAGCACAACAAAACACTTTATAGATAATTATGTATTTTATAGTGACAGTAATACAAAATAAAGAATATAATGTACGCTCTGTATTATTTTTTCGAGGTCTTCCTCTGATTCTAAATCTTGTAAAACATCGTCAGGTAGGGACGACGTTGTGAGGCCTACTTTAGCTCTTTAGCCAGGGAGAGCTTCGTATGGGGATCTTTTAATCCCAGAATTAAAAGCTCTATTCTTCATGAATTGGACGAACCGTAACCCTTCACTCCAGTGGCAAGTTTTGTCATCTTGCATCCAAGCACACAACATATTGTCATTGTTTTGGTCAGCTCTTTCGACGCTCTCCTAGTCGTGTGAGTGGCGCGGCTTACCATGAATGATCTTTGAAGGTGGGCCAGTACTCAGTTATGCTGCTTATCTTATTGTTTGCAAATTTGCTGCCCTTATTGGACTGTAAAATCATTGGAGCACCAATCAACGTAAATATGTCTACGAGCTGGTATGCTACTTCCTGTTCCCTCTTTGTCTGCAGGGCCCTGAGAACTAAGAACTTAGTGGGATGATCTTGATACACACTTATGAACTTGTATTTCCCATCAGGATGGGATTGAAAGTCTATGAGATCGACCTGACAACGAGTGCTAAATTCAGAAAAAAGCCATTGGCTTGACCATAATGCCGTTTTGACGCCTGTTTGATTTGTTCTGGCAAAGTGCACTGATGTTAGTACACAGGGTAATATCATGACGAGTAGCATTCTTGTTTTTGGGTGAAAGTTCTTTCAACATTCTGTCCCGTCCTCCATAACCAGTGACAAAATGGGCTTCATGAAGTACGTCAAATATCTCAGAGTCAGCGACAAAAAACAGAAGGACACTCACGCCTTCTTTAACAGGGTAGATCAACTTACTCTTATTTTCCACCGTAATGACATCAAAATGATTCACCAGCCAAACGTCACGTGGTTCTTTCTTAATGGTGGTCTTAGCAATTTTCACATCGTCCACCAATTGTTGGTAACAGTTTCAGGTTTAAAAAAAAACGTTGTTTTAGCAGCATTGGCTCTTACTTTAGATAACTCATCGTAGAACAGTCGTTGCATGTCAGCATGGCTTTATTCCTTTTTTAACATTACATTCTCTTCCGACATGGTCACACAGCAATCCAAGGGGAAACGTTATCGGAAAAAGTCTGTGGAATCTCAGTTAGATGATATAAAATGACGTCGTGAGAAGAATATTAGCAATATTGTCTGTGATTTGGTAATTGAACCTCGTACCGGCTAAACGCTGTCTTACAATAATTTTCAACACTCACAGGCTTTCATCGCTATCATCAAACAACGACCAAAGCGACACCGCCAACATCAGTTGCTGGGAAAATGGCGGGGTAGGCCAATTACATACTTTGCCGGACGACAACTCGGCATTCTATAGAATGCTTAGGCAATGTATGAACTAGCATTCATTTCATAACTTGCCTGAAACCATCAGGTATTCCATACATTGCCTAGGCATTCTGTTGAATGCCTGAATTTTAAACTTTGCACGTAACATATACACACTCTTCTAAGTTTTACTTTATCGAACGCATAAGGTGATATCATTTGGGCCATTGCTTTCTTCGTAAAATTAACTTTCATATTAATCGAACTAATTGCTTTTTAAAATGTTGAATTATGGATTACAAACAATAAATAAACTATTAATTTCATTCACGCGTGTAAAAATGTGTTCCGTAATGCATATTTTGACAATTGTAATGAACATTTTTAGCGCATCTATAAAATGAAAATTGAATTTGAAAAAAATATATAAAGAAACAATGCATTGCAATCAAAACTTAGAGTAAATTCCATTTACTTAGTTCATTTTCAAATGGTATACGGAAAGGTTTCAAAGTAGCTTGAAAATAGCATATCTTTGAAAGTACATACAAAAAACTCATTTTGAACGTCTGTACTAAAGTTTTTTCAAAAGGAATTATTGGTATTTAGTTTTTTCATTTCTATATTTACACTTTTAAAAATCAAATTATGTATTTCAGACAAAAAGGACAATAAAAAAACCCTCACATTTAGTTTTATATCGGAAACTTCTTTTATACTGACGATCATGGCATCTTATTCATTTCCATAGTTAATTTCTAATATTGATATTTTAATTATAATTGTGTGTTCCTTTAAAGTTTAAACCCTCCACAAGTTACAAAGAATCCTCAAACGAAATTCGGTCGCTGTCTATTGTTTTCTTTTGCTTGTGTAACAACCTGTTTATACAAACTAACATACTAACACAAAAAAACATATAATCAAACATAAATATACTTACATCTAAGTTATCTAAGATAACGGTATGACGAAGAAATATTCTGTATATAATGAGCGTCTGTAATCGATAAGATAAGTCTTTTTGTAAGATTTTGTTATCTTGTTCTGGTTTAATTGTTCTTTACAATCATCATAAAATATAAACCTAACTCTTGTCCCAGTTGAGATGTTGTTGGGTAACTAATATATATAAGTTGAAAAGATAACGGAACAAAACACATTTGCTTGTGGAATTCCTAAGTCAACTGTTATTAATGCTGATTGATTACACTTATTCAATGAAAAGAAGAGGTTTCCTAGTAATTTTTTTTAAAAAAGAAATACATAGTTTAAGTTAATATAAACAGGTATATAGCATTTAAGAAACAACTTACTTGAGATATTGAGATGTAAACAGTGCTCGTCTTAAAATAGTTTTAATTAACACTTCACTTGTAGTTTTTATTCCAAATGTTTATGTTATCAAATCCAATTATTGTTTGATGTATTTCCAACAGCATTCTTTTTTTTAAAAATGCGTGACAGGATTCAGTTTTTATAGTCATTTCATTGAAATATTATTTTTTACTCTTAAAGATGCCACTATAGCATCACATTCATCTTCTCGTGATCTTATAATGTTGGATCCATTCTCTATTAATAATTCTTCTAAGTCAGTTTTTCTTTTTTTTTAATGCAACATGCACATCTTTGGCAACAAATGTTATCTTTCTTTATACTGTTAAAGTTTTTTGCCATCGATATTTTAATAATAGTAAACTATCCATAAAGATGCAATTACTAAAGCTATTCATCCAGATTTGCTTTTCTGGTTTATGTATTTACCCTTATATATAAATAATTTCACAAGGTGTGTGTGTGGCCATGTTGTGAGTCAATCATAATTACTGGTAAATCATTTCCATTTTTTACTCTGGTTATTGCGCCAATACTGAGAAGGTATTTAACTGTGCTGATAGGTCCTTTCCGACATGCTCTCAACAATGAAGTACAACCATATTTATTTTTACGGTCAATTTCTGATTATTATCACAATGAAGTTTTTAAATGCTTTTGAAACATTCTTCTTCAGCTATCATTAAGGCTGCCAATATTTCTGTATTGTCTTCATTTGCAATCAACAACTTTGTAGCTTCATTTCGTTTTGTTGAGTACTGCTATCGTAGGGTTTTTACACCCATTAAAGATTTTCTGATTTAAATTCAATCAAGTTTGTAATAACAGCAACATGTCAATTTTGAGATGCTATCGTTACGGCTGTTCATTCAAATGTATTTGTTTCATTTATTTCTTCACCAGTTTGTAAGAACAATGTCAATGATACAATAATGCCACAATCAGCTGCAAAAATCAGTGGTGTCTGTAACTGTAACTGTATTTTTACTTATTAATATGTAACTTGTAGGCGTTCTCTCAATACATAATCTTGTACACAATAATCCACTGAAGAACTTGTTTCAATAAAACAACTTTAATTTTTATACTATGTACAATAATTATAATTTGAGGTTATACAACGTGAAAATCTTGAGGCACACACACATTCCGTCCTTCCGCTACGAAACTTCTCTGACAACTGCTCCCCCAATCTTCTTAGTCAATGGGAAGGCTTCTTTCTTCCCGCGCGTATCACTCACATGACCTCTCCGTCATACAGTCACGCAATACACTCGTGATGCACTCATGATACACATGTGACACTGTCCAGCCATCTTTTTCTCGTATATTTACGTGTGATCCAAACTTTAAATGTTCTAAAATACATACTCTATTTCTTTAATTTAACATAATTTTATTCTTTGGTAATTTTTAGTGACAACATTTTGTTGTTTTATTTTTTATTAAAATATAACTTAAAACATTATGTCAATCTATAATCAAAACAATAAGAACTGTGTGACCATCTGTGAGGCATCTGTTCTGTTAAATGATTCACTCATGATAATAAGAAATATTATAATTTAATTGTAATAATGAAATTAAACAAAAAGCTAGAAAGGAAAAAATGAATTAGAAACATTTTCCTCCAGGCGTGCTCCACTAGGTAGTAAGAATAGACAATATCAAAGTGTTTAATAAAAGTGAAAGCATAAAGCATTTTTTTTTACAAGTTGTCATTCTTTGTGACAATTATGTGATGCTACATGAAGTACTGTGACTCCACAAATATCCTTCTCGTTAACATTTGACCCTTTTTCAACAAGCAAAGCCAATACATCTTTGTGACCATATTATAATGCTATCTAAAGAGCCGTGACTTCATTGTTTGTTGTTGTTTGTTGTTCGTCCGTCGTGATCGACGATGACCACTCTCATCATATTTTCTGGGCCGCCACATGTGTTCTCTGGTGGCTTATTAACCCTATTTTTGCACGAAAGAGGCGTCCGCATGTCGGACAAGAGATAGAAGCGGTCCCTTCAGGTGTGTTTTGGTTATGTTCCTTTCTGGCTTCGCGTTTTAACTTGGCAGCCTGTTGTCTATTAGCTTCAGACAGCAGCGCCATTCCATATCGTAGAGCGCCAGTGGGCTCGGTTACTGGCTGCTGCTTCCCAGGAGTCATGTCCGATGTCGAAGGCCTTCAGAACAGTTTTAAGTGCGTCCTTGTAGCGCTTTCGTGGACCTCCGCGTGCTCTATGCCCTTCGGTAAGTTCACCATAGAAGAGCCTCTTTATATTGAGAATTTTTCTAAGGCTTTTGGTGTGGAAGTGGTTCAGCAACCTCGCATGGCGTTGGTATACAATCCAAGTTTCACATGCATATAATAAGGTGGGGAGCACTACAGCTCTGTATACTTTTAGTTTTCTTTGGGTGCTGATTCCCCTTCTGTTCCAGACTGTCATGCAATCTACCGAATGCTGCGCTGGCCTTTAAGATTCTCGAGTTCAACTCGTGACTTCATTAATATATTTCTCATTAATGTTGGACCCGTTTCCAAAAAGCAGTTTTGCAACAACTTTTTGACCAATTTGTGATGCATAGTGAAGTGACATAATTTCATTTTTTTAAAAATGTAATCCTTCTTTAAAAAGCAGGGTCAATATATCTTTCTAAACAATTGCTGATGCTATGTGAAGAGTCGTGAATCCACTAATCCTACTCATTGACATTCGTTCCTTTTTCAGTAAGAACTGACACTATGTATTTCTGTGCATATTGCGATGTCTCGATGTAGTGTTATGCTTTCTGAGACATTTTCATATAGACATTTGAGGAATATTTCATAAGCAAACGAAATACATTTTTTTCCTCATATTTTTGTCCATCCATTATTACCCGTTTAATTGATTCTTTAGTAGTCATGCACCGATACTCGGTTCGGCTTTTCGGCATAGGCCGATTTTCTGCCGCGTAAGTGATGCCAATGCCGAGTATTACGTAATTGCTCCAATAGTAAACATGCACGCAGAAACTCATGTCTAAAACATATCGTTTGGTATGGAATAACAAAATTTACCATGTGCAGAAATGTTCTCATTGGCAACCATTCAACCAAATTTTGACTCTGTTACTATGCTTTGTACTAATTGTTTCATTTATCAAAAGTGGCCGTGTGCAAAAACCTTTAAACTATTTGTTAGAATTAATAATGAGTCAAAGTTTAAAATGCAAAAGAGTTCCAAATTTATTTTTTTAAATTTTTATAGAGAACGGTGTGTTTTGTCTTGAGTGATATTTTGGTTATATGTGACTTGTAAACACAACAGCAAATGCGTTTAAAGATACAATTTACTGTTTATAAAAAGTTAAATGAGTTAATAATAAAGTTTATTTTAAATCAAAATAAAGAAATTATAAATGTATATATACCTTAGATCCTTCAAATAAAATTATTATTAATAAATGTGTGACAAAAACAGTGGAATTGAAGTCACAAAATGAAGGTTAATGGCAGGTTTGATACTTCTTCAAGTACAGTCAAACCTCTCACAAAGAGTTTAATTCGTTCCAGAGTCTTACTCCTTAAACGAAACACTCATTATAAGAAACAAGTTTTCCCATACACATCAATGTAAAATACGATAGTACGTTCGATGCTCAAATTTTTTTTTAATCATTTAAAAGAAAGTGTATAAACATTTATTCAAATAAATTTACTAATGAACTGTTAAAGAGTTAAACAACTAGAACACCATCTAGATTTGAAACAAAAAACGTAAACAAAAATATGAATTTATGACAAATATTTATTCTTTTTTAACTAGAAAATTGTCCAAAGGCATATGTTTTTGCCAACGCTTCAAAATTTGACGAAATTGTGTCGTAACCGTTTCGTAGAAATTCTTGTGACACTCCATTTGAAGCATCAATCTCCTTAATTGTTTTTGAGAATAGTGTAGATTGTTGATATTGGCCGTTTGTAGTTGCGTGCTAGATTAGCCACCTTGTTCTCGCTTTTCAATGGATTTTCATTTCATTTAAACAGGGTTTCTCTCTCTCGTATTATTATCTTCTTGTGTTTGATTTTTTTCGAAGACATTTTAGCACAGGTTATTACATTTTGCACATAATTACGAATGATGTCTGAATACAAAAGTTGTATAAACGGCTGGTCACACACGAAAACAATACACTAATAGACTGAGTGCTTTACACAGAATAATACATCGGGGTGGAAGTGCCGGCTCACAAATGAATTTCCAGGAAAAGGGGAATTTCCCATTCTGCGTCACTGATTTATTTTCAAATTTTCGCTCATTAAGGGAGCAACTTTTTCAAAACAATGTGTGCTCGTTATGCGAAAAACTCTTTCAGAAAGGTGCTCTTTATGAGAGATTTGTCGCTTTTAGGTATTGGTACTCGGTATCTGCAAAACATGCCTGTCATTACTCGGTACTCGGTACTCGGCAAACACATCATACTCGGTACACCCCTTTCCTTAAGACGTAATCAGCAACGGGAAAAGGTTAACACTATTTTATTAAATCCTTTATATTAACTCGTGGTGTCTGTGTGAGCCCTTGCTTGCTTGTTTGCTTGTCGACAAAACTTTGGGTTGATTTTAACCCACTTCCTCGTAAGCTAGCGAGCTGAAATTTTGCAGGCAGTTTTGTGCCGATGATAAAAACGATGCATCGAAATTTTAGATTAATCGCATGTACTGTGTTTAAATTATTGAATGTTTAGTTTATTTTTTTTATATCTATGTATCATGTTAATTTTTTGAGATAGAGTATCGTTGTGCGTATTATATTGTAAGGAATTTAGGTTAACTTGAATTGACCGCCAGGAGCTGAGATCAAAGAGTGACCGCCACGAGAGTGGCAGGTCTTTGATGTGTCGGAGTAAACTCGCCAGGAGGGGCGCGGGCGTGGTTCGGAAGCCGCGCGTGGTCCTTTAATATTGGGACAAAGAGGACAAACTGAATAGGTTACCAGAGACTTTAAAATTGTAGTTCTGATGTTAACTGGCTCGTTCGGAGATTAGCGGAGTGCCGACCACGGGAGTCCGCGGGACTGGGCAAAGGTGTGAAATGCCTCAGGGTAGATAGGATGACAAGACACATAGGTGGTCTGGGTGGGGGTAGGTAAGTGGTGGGGGTCTCACCAGTGACCGTTATGTCAAACCGGCCCCACCCCCGTCTTAATATTGGGGTGGTCCCTTATGACTTACAGATTTGACATAGACGACAGGACACTGGATGAATTTTAGGGGCGGAGTCTAAGGGGTATTAGAGGGGACGCACTAATGAGAACAGGTCAGAGCAGGCTAGGGTACGAGAGGAGAGACGGAGTGACGGACCACGAGGGAAAGTGTAGACTTGTAGACAGTTGGTCAGTAGAGATTAGTGATAAGTTAAAAGTAACTAGAATTGAAGAAGTGTAGCAATAAAAAGAATTATTAAGTGTCCCAGTTGTCTTGGAGTCTTTGTGTTTAATGTGAGTGAAAGCAGAGAGTTAGTCACACGAGTACCCGGGTTCCATACAATATTGAACAACCTTTCCTGTCACGAAATAAGGCGCGTTATTTATTGAGAACTCTTTTTATAAACATATTCCGGATCGATGCGCATTATATTATACATGTTTTACGACACAACTGCAATTTTGTATTGTTGGATGGTCTTTCGCTGCGTATTATAGTGAACATTCTTTTAGTTATGAATCGTACTTAAAGGATTTATAGTCAAAAACTTGTTTTTTACTTTTTTTAAAATTAGATTGAATTTATCTTATCTTATCATAATGTAATACTTTAATACTTTAATAACTAGCTTAAAGAATTCAAATTCATAAAAGACCAATTTGAAATCATTTTAATATATTTTTTTTAAAAACACGATGTAGTTGGAATGTGCGTTTATTGTAACGTCAAAATTAACTTAGGCTTTTACTTTTAGATACTGAAACATACTTATATTTATGTTATTAAAATATATGAGATATATTCTCAATATCAGATTTTTGCGTGTATAGCCATATCTTCAAAATTTTTCAGAAATTCACAGTTCTCTTTCTTAAGAGATGTCTTCACTAGAAAAAAAAACGTTTTAATTAAAACATGTATCCAATGCTGTTAAATACAACTGTTAGGAACAAAGTTCAGGTCATCATTGAAAAAATATAAGTAGTTTTCTATGGGATTTTTTCAATGTTTAATTTTAGTTCCTCGTGAAAAAATGAAAAATATAAAAATCGTTGATAAATCTTTGTGTTTAAATATGTTAAATATCACAGTAAAACACACAAAAGCTGCAAACCCCTATTTATTATAAATACTTATGAGTAGGTGCAGATATTCAAATACAAAATTAAATAATTGACCATTAAATAATGACTTAAAGACTACATTAAAATTGATAATTTTTTTAAAGAGATCATTTTAAAATGTTAATAATATAAATGTAACTCATTGTGTAATCTGTGTGTTTAACAAAAATAAATAAATTATTAAGTTATGAGATTTATGAATATTGTTGTTTGAAATCCAAGCAACCCTACTCATATCAATCTAATGCCATAAGATCATCACAGAAAGCATATAATATGTTTTATGTATGAACAGATTTATAACAACTTAAAACATATTTTTTCTTTCACATTACAGAAATATAATTTTTTTACAAGCTTATCTTGTCCTTGATAAGAACTTTTAATTTTGATATTAAGTTTTTCTCCTGGCTTTTTCTAAAAAGCCGTTCGGCGCCAGAAAATTAGAAGTAAGAATGAGATTTTTGTGGGTTTAATCTTGCAATTTCGTGACCTTTTTAATATATATATAGATTTCAAAATATATCTCTAAATATCAAAAACGCTGAAGATAAATAATAAAAAAATTAATAACACTGTGAAATAGCATGGCTTTATGTTGAATTCTTTTATTACATTGATTAACAGTAATAACATTTGCATTACTTTATGGATGTATACTGAAATTTTCGTTGTTTTTTTAGATAATCATATGATCAACGAGTTGCTTTGCTGTAGGTTTTTCAAAAAAATTTAAGAATTGTAGATATTCCGGAATTCTAAGTGGAGTCCATTAAACGAGTCACAGTGATGTTTTTTTTAATGTAAAAAAAATTAATATGTTATAATATTGCTATGTTGTAATTTTCATATATTGACCATTTATTTTTCATACGGGAATTGAACTTATGATTATTAGTATTGTTTCGTATTTTTCATACCACTGCCTGTATTGTTATCATTATTTTAAATATGGGAATTTATTTTGTTCTTCATAATGATACAATTTAACATTTAATGATTTAATATTATTAATCAAACTTAATTTTAAATTACCTAAATGATCCATAAATTAAAACAAGTAGAAGCACAAGACAAGAGCAAGCAAGCATGACAATCACTACTTATGGTTGGCAAGTGAGGAGGTTGCAAGAGTGGGGCATGTCTCGAGACTAACAAATCTTCTTTGAGCTGCTATTTGTTTTCGTTCTTTCCACCTTTCTTTACACTATCTTTTTAATTTACAATTGTATTCAATGTTGTTGAACACTTTATTCTGTACGTTTATGAGTGCTAATTATTTTGTTAACAAACCGTACAAAATCAGTATAATTTGACTGAAAAAAAGGTTCTGATTATTAAATAACCATATCAATTTTTAGGCAGCTGTTATCTTTGTATATTAACACAAAGAAACCATTTTTTTTGGTAAAAAAAGAAGGTTCTAAATATAAATGTTAGGTGACAACATATTAACCGTTATTTATTTTATTTCGATTTGTGGCTCCATCAGCATCAGACATAAACACTAGTTCACTTCGTTCGTCAATTGTTGAGGGTATATCTGGAAATTAAAATACACATATAACCTAACTATTTGGTGGGCGACTTATAATAACTAAATTCAAGAAATGTATTTGCAATTTTTATAAAGCCCGAAATAATGTTCCCTTAAATTTAAAATATATAATTTTCATGTATACTTAGTATAATTAATTGACACCTTAATTTAGGAAAGGCAAAAGTTTTAAATTTGTATGCTCAATTTTTTGTTAAAACTGATACATGTATAATTTATTTATGTATTATTATTTCTTTTTGATGGGGGCTAACATTACTTAAGAGTCTTAAATATTTCAATAAGCCCGTCACTCATTAGTTAAGGACATTTTGTTAAGGCTTATTAGAAAAAACACAGGTAATAAAAACTCGAATAAGTATTTAAACGCAATTTCCAACAAATAATTTCAAATTTTTTATGCAAGAGAAATCATTATAGATTACATTAAAAGTCATTTCAAATCAATAATTCTGAAAGTAAACAAAACAATTGATATCTGCAAATTGCTAAAATTACAGGATTCGAACAAAAAGAGATTTTTGCAAAATTTATGCTCCAAATTAGTTTTAATTATTGTTAGCTATCGCTTGGGATTTGTTTTATCCCGATAGCTGCTATGGTTGGCGAGATATTGAAAGGGAGTGTCTATTGGTAGTCGACTACCAATAGCACGTCCCTGCGGGTGCGGCTATTTGTAGTCAGTTATTTATAGCATCCAATGGAATTTAAGGAACACTTAATAGCTGCTGATATAACCATTCAAATTTCACCAAATGATACCGAACTTCCTTAGTCTCATGATAGAGAGTTGGACTTGTGAACAGATTGATGAAGATCAGGCATGGGTTCGATTTTCCGTTGAGCCTAATGTTTTTTTTATTTCTTTTAAGTTTTAGGGTCAAGGTTAGGGATAGTTGTCTATTTTTTTTACATTAAAATAGAAAAAGTAATATAGGGACTACCACGAATGAAATCAATTTAAAATTCTTATAATTACGATTAAATTAGATCATATAGTTTTAGGGTCAGGGTTAGGGTTTAGTTGTCTATTTTTTACATTAAAATAGAAAAACAAATATAGTATAATATAGTCTAGATATATTATATAGGGACTAAAACTAATGAAATCCATTTAAAAATTCTTATAATTACGATTAAATTAGATATTTTAGTTTTAGGGTCGTTAGGGATAGTTGTCTTTTTTTTACTTAAAATGAAAAACTGGGACTCACGATGAAATTCTTTATTCGTTATGATCATAGTTTTAGGGTCAGGGTTAGGGTTAGTTGTCTATTTTTTACATTAAAATAGAAAAACAAATATAGTATAATATAGTATATATTATATAGGGACTAAAACTAATGAAATCCATTTAAAATTCTTATAATTACGATTAAATTAGATATTTTAGTTTTAGGGTCAGGGTTAGGGTTAGTTGTCTATTTTTTACATTAAAACATTACATCAAACTCAGAATATCACCTAGTAGTAGTTTTATTAACAATTAATAATAGCGAACTACCAATAGCCGACAACCGGAAATGGCTATTTGTAGTCGAGTACCAATAGCTCTCTAGAAGCTATTGGTAGTCAACTACCAATAGCCGCATCCATATTGAAAAATACGAATATTTGTTCTTTTTTATTTTTATTTTATTTTTTAATTTATTTTAAATTTTTATTTTTATTTTCCAGGAAATCCAATAAACCTTTTCGGGAATTTTTTTAGACCCGAGCACATGCATTGGTCATCTTTAACATATTTTCAAAGACCCAAACCCTCTATATGGTATGGTTCAGGAGGAGCTTCTATTCAAAGCTCGATCAGAAAAGACGGACATTTGAAATATATAAACGCAATTCCAATGGAAATTGCGTTAAAAATTATATATTTAAATATTGGATATATAGAGATGTAGAAAATGAAATAAAATGCATTCTCTTAAAATATTTTTTGAACCACATAATATATTCTACTAACATTGCTTACATCATCAATATACAGTCACCTGCAGTTTGTGATTTATCTATGGCATCAAGTTTGTATGAACTAATATGAGTCAATCACCATATTAAGTTACATTATATTTAAATCGTGATAAATAGTTGTAATGTGATGTCCGGGACTGACTTGAAGTCTATACTATTTAGTATTTTTAATTTCAAATGTACCTGCCTGATTACTCTAGATCCTAATAATAACTATATACAATAACTACGGTAACGATGCATTTTCTTTTTCTGCAATTCAGTATCACTGAGTGTGTTACTTTAGAAAAGAAACGAACAAAGCTAAAATATCAGTGCAATCGAAAATCGTTCGATTCTCTTGACATTTACTTAAATCACTTCCACCACGAAAAGCAATTCTTTTTTAACACGAAATCTGATCCAATCAATTAGCCGTTTCAAGATGTATTTGGACAATATTACTTGCTCTTTATTAATTTGTTCTTCAATTTTAGTTTTTTTTTCTAAAGTTTATGCTTTACTAACAGAACAACAATCAAAATCCTCTAGCATAAAGTATGTTAATGAATATCGTGTAAAAAGTAGTATCTATTTTATAGAACATTTACTTTTTTTAAAATAGGAAATTTATTAGAATATTTAAAATTCATTGGACTCATATAGTTTGCAAAAAAATGTGAGAATATTGTGCATTAATGCAAATTTTTATACTTAAGTGAAAACAACTCACGCTGTAAAATGGTAAAAATTAAATAATTGTGTCTGTTTTTTTTTCTCTTTTTTTTCCTTAAATATATTTAATTATATTTATCTTAAAATGGAATATGTCTGTTTCCCATCAAATTATAACTAATAGATGAATCTGAAAAATAATTTGGGAAATAAAAATTGTAATAACCAGCAACTAATACTGGGAAAAAGGGTCAGCACACTCCCGCTACAAAGTGCGGGTATATTTCTAGTGTAAAAGGAAAAAAACAAACAATTGTATTCAATTTTATGTTGCTAATTTTAGTGCATAAAAATAACTATAAATATATACGATAACCTGTAAAATAATTACTACTGAAACTGTCCATGCAAAAAGATTTTCAATAAACTGGTTTTTTAAAAAAAAATAATTATTTTTTAAATTGATAATATATCAAAAATAATATTACGATCGCTTGTGTAGTTTCTACATCAGGAAAAGAAGTTAACTGATCATTATATTTATTTTAACTTAATATTTAAAAACTTTCCTACGTTTGTTTTATTTTATAAATACTCCAAGGGCAAGCCTTTTTTTAGAGTGCTTTTAATTATATTTTTCAAGAAGAAATGATCATTACAAACATATCATTTTTTAGACATGACCGCACACTTCAAATTTTAAAAAGTTATTTTCCTTCTTCATGTTTTTCAGTCGCATTTTAATGTAAAAGCAACCATTTTGTACCATATTAAATTGCAAGACTAAAAGGGTCAAGGTAGTCTTGTGACATGCTCGCTCGTCTGGCGTACACATGATCACGCCTCCATGAAGGCAAGGGTTTCCCTTGCTCCACCTAGCAGCGAATGGGTAACTTACACTAGTTAAGGAAACTAAGACATCTAGGTATTGCATGTAACCCTAATAGCTGTAGCCTGTGAACGCAGCAAAACTTGCAAACAGACTGGCATCGTCTTTGGACACAGTAACCTTCAAAATAAATGCAGTCCGTTTAGAAAAGACTTATCAATATTTACGAAAAAATTGACAAGGAATTATACTTATTTTTCTATTTCAAATTCAGTATGTTTTGAAATGTTTTAAATATGTGAAATTAAATTCACCAAATGAGACACAAGCAATAAAGTAAAAAAATATAATATCAAAGACCTAATTGTAATTACTTGCAGTTCTTGTAAGTAAACTTTTTTTTTAAATGTATTTTTTGGTGGTATTTATTATCCCGTAATTTTATTAACATGAAAACTTCAAATAGAAGAATATTAATCGTATTTCAAGGACATAGTCGCAGGAAGAAACTAATTTCCAAAGTAGCCAATCAATGTTATTATTGAGATGAGTTTATTTTTAGTAGTCGATTCAAATGAAGTTTGTAAAATAAATTTCAGTCATTTTTACGTTGTTCATATACGTTTGTGTGTGGGTGTGTGTGTTTGCACTTTTGAGTACATCACATTAATTAAAAGTCCAACCTAGATTATTCTAGGATAAGATGTGTGTAACTTCTATGTACTATGAAGCATATTATATTCACTGGTTATCAATGATCATAGAAGTTGTAAAAATGTCATTACGGATTTTACCGAAAGCGTCTATAAATGACACATCTGATAACTCAATACATACACGTAGCCACACTACATTTAATTTTGACATTACTTGTATACTTAAACTATTGTTAAAGTAATAGTAAAAAACGGTTAAAAAGATTTATTATTATTAAAGTTGCATTCTCAAGCATTCAAACAAGGAAACAAAGTTCTACTAAAAGGCAGACAATCAGGCAACACGATCAATGATTGACGGAGTTAATGTTTTTTTTATCTAATTGGTTTTCCCCAAATTATATTACGTTTTCAGCCATTTTCTTACCTAAAGACATTAAGGTATGTGAGTTTTAAAAAATCTTTCAATAAATTAAAATTCATTTTGAATTTGCCATTCGTTGAAAAAACACTGTAATTTATAGTTAAGACCTTTCCACGGAATTAAAAATACGTTTAAGAAAATTAGTAACAATGAAATAAATACAAATGTTATTTTTCTTTTCATTTTAATTTAAAGTTTAAATCTGTATTGTGTAACAATCTGAAGTTTAATTGATATTTCCAAAGGAATGTCATTCCCAGATATATTATTAAAAATCAATTCAAAAGTTATGAGATTAATATTTAGAGAGCGCAGTGGCGTAGCGAGGGGAAAGGGGGGAATGTCCCGAAGAAATAAAAGGTACTATCCAAAAAAGCATGTGAACGTTTTAACTGCCAAAACTTCAAACTCCTTATTGGATATAAATTATTCTGATACCAATACTACTGTAATAAAAAAGAGACTAAATTAGGATGAAAACGTGACACAATATGGTGATAAATTCATTGATTCTTAAAATTTGCTGGGCAGCCCTGTTGTAAACGTAGGGAGGGGGGGCGACGGGGAAGCGGCAAATTCATCGTTGTTAATTAGCTAATTGTTAAGACGTGAAAATAAATTTTTAATAACATAAAAGAAAAGACAAGACAAAAAAATTAAATGAAATGAAGAACTATATTAAAATACGAAAGCGCTTCTAATGCCAAAACTTCAAACTCCATTATAAATCTAAAGTCTTCTGACACTAATGTTACTGAGTTGAAAAACATAGGGGCTGACAGTATGACCTTAATGTGCTGGCATTTATAATTGATTCAAGTTTGATTTTTACTAAAGTTATCTACTGGAAAAACATTGTTTGGGTATTTGTATGGCTTATTTTATTATCTTTTGTTTCGTGGCATAAACAAAAATAATGGAAACAATTGCTTATCTAGTGGAATTAAAACTTGGTACATGTTAGTAAATATATATATATATATATATATATATATAATATATATATATATATATATATATATATATATATATATATATAAATTGTGGGTGGGGAAGGCAAATTTCCTCTTTGTTAATTAGCGAATTGTAAAAACGTGAAAATAATTTTTAATAAACGAAAATAATAGCCAAGATAAGTATAGCCTACTCAATAAGTGCTGAACATTACCAACGTTTTTTTTTCAAATGGAAGGAATAAGAATTTCGATAAAAATGAATAGACTATTAATAAAGACCGACAATTAGTTGTAAAGGAGAAAACAAAGTGGCAGGAAGTTCTTGTTAGAATATTTAACATCATTAAATCCTGGAGAGATTGAATGTGACTTTTTGAGATCACAGAGAGGACAATACTGTTGCAAATAAAGGCACTATTCTGGAACTAATGTATTTGCTTGCAAAGTACGTTCGAGCATTCCAAGAACATAGTGGGAAAAGTGGTAAAAAAACGTGTCATCTAAAATTTAAACTGAGCTCATAGGAATTTTAAAAAATAGAGTTCACGAAAAATCATCTTTCTTCAATAACAAAATCCCAAAATTGTTCCATTTTATTTGATAGCTCTTCATCATATGTTTGACATAAGGATCAAACAAGTTCAGTTTGTGATATGTAAAGATTGAAAATATAAAAAAAGTAGACGCTGTAGACTCTTTCAACGATTTCATGCAAGCAAAAGTGAATCTGCTTACGGCATTTCTTAAATGATTTTGAATAAATGATGATTTTCAAATAATTGACTGCACAATCCCAATGTATGTTAATACTTCTTAAGGGTTGGAAAGTATACAAGAGTTTATCAAAGGCACAAAAACATAAAATCTCATGTCAAACTCGTTAAAGCAGTTAAACCTAATTTGTTAACATGATACTTCAACTGAATCGAATTCTCCAACTATTTTAGTACACTTGAGCGTTGTTACGCATTCTTTTCCAAGTCCATACACTGTTGGAAATACCTAATGGCTTCTACAAGCAAGGCATTCAGACTTCAGGATTCTTAATAATGAATATATACCATGGAGCCATTTTGAGGTTACCTTGTAAGCTATAGAACTGAAAGATGCAGACCAAAAGCTAAACACACGAACAGACGCAGGAACTTTGCTAGTCAAAATGAAATATATTTTTTTCGAAGTAATATTTTTTAAAATGCTCAAAATTCTTTACAGTGGCTACTCACAGAGAAATTAATTGAATGAAATACATAAGGGATGCTTTACCGTTTGATAAAATTTTATGTGGAGACCTCTTCATTTTAATCGAACCTTCCAATAAAAAAAAACAAGAGAGCGAATTTTTTTGTGATCTAAGCTCCCATGTATGTATCCATGCTATGTAGAATAACAGTTAAGAAGAAATTTGGTTTCGTCATAAGATGAGATTAGTGTATAAATTCGAGTGAGGCTTTGGCAGTTATTTGGAATCTACTGGAATTTGAAATTTTGTCTTCAAATTAGAGTATTAAAAATATGCTACATGACATCGTCAGGCAAGGAATATGTTAACCTCATGAATACAATTTGTGTTTAATGAATTCAAGGCTAGGCATTATTTAAGTTTATGAAGACATTTAGGCTTGAAGTTACCCTACCTAAAATAATATAATTAATTCGAACATTGCTTACAACTGTCTTAAGTAATGAAAGGTGTTAAAAAGGCTTCTCTAAATGTATCTTAATGAAAAAATAATGACGATCAATTACGAATACACCAAAATTGTCTAAGCTATTACTTTTTTTCTATTGAGCATACCATGGCTAAAAACATTGATGCAAGAAAGATGAGAAAAAAACGTAAAATGTAATTTTATTAAAGAAATGAAGCTTTTATTTTTAACATAAAATATATAGTGTTCTTATTATTACTTTCAAATTAATTTTTTTGGTACTTTATAGCGCTAACATATTTTTAGGGGAGGGGGGGACTTTGGTTTCTGCCCCGGACGACACATACACACGCTACGCCACTGAGAGCACGATTAGAAACATATGTATATAAAATATTTTAAAGAAGTAAATGTGTCTATAAATATAAATAGTATATATCTAGAATGTTAGGTAAGAAAAAATGTTTAAGAAAATAAAATATATATGTTTTTTTAAACAGACTTTCAAGAAAAGTTTAGTATCGTTAACTCTACACTTAACATCTTACCATTTATGATTGGCTCACGCTAAAATAAAACATCAGCAGGTACTAGTAATTCGAGAAGCGTAAGTCTGTAAAAGTTATTGTAAATTATCACATTAAAACACTGTCACTACATGTAATTTCATCTTCTACGGATTATTGCAAAAATTGAACATTCAATTGTTTTTATTCCCATTTATAAAAATGTTCCATAACTCACTGACTGACTGACTGAATCACTGACTGACATACTGATTGACTGACTCACTGACTGACTGACTCCTTCACACACTCTATCACTCTCTCATTAACTAACCTAATCATTTTAGGAAGTTTTAGAGTACGTTCCTACAAAAAGTTATGACATAAGACATTTTTAAAATTCTAATTTTCATAGACCGAGGTACGAAAATATAATTTTAAACAAAGGCTACTGGCTATCACTTTGGATTTATCTTGACTTAACTTGCTATTTAAAAAATTTAAATGGCATTTATGTAAATTCTATAATGTTCATTCTTTCAGGGCCAGAAAGCTTAAACATACTTTTCTAAACTTTTAAAGCTTTACCCTTTAGATTTAAACAATTTTGACAAATATTGAAACACACCTCAATCATGAGCCATAGGGCAATCTGCAAACCTTGAATAATTACACCTTGCACTGTTTTGACCCGGGGATCTTTTATGTCATCATATTCCATAATATATTTTAAACGACCCTAACGAATATCGACAAACAGGTATATACATCATGATCCATTTTCAAATCAACAGGTCTTTTAAAATGTATATTTTCACTGATTGGGCCCGAGTGCCCTTATGGTCGTTTTCTTCCCCTTTTATAAGCTGTATTAATATCAATTTAATCGATGATCCCCATGAAACTTTTGAACTTTGTTGTTTAATCACACGCGATTTTTCCTGACTACAATTGATATTTCTTTATCAAAGGAGACCCATCTTCAAGATATTTGGTACTCCGGTTCGGAAAGTTAACTGAAACCTAGCTTCCCGCAGCGCAGGTCAGATATTTTTCTCGTGAAAAAAGTCGAGTTATTTTTATTTAAACTAACCAAATCTTATTGTGTACTAAAACCTTTTAAGATACTGCACAGTAAGACTTATAGGACCTAATATTAATACAGATATAATGTGATTTCATTTCAAAACATACACTTTGTCAAGTACATATACATTGCAACTGGCCCAAGTTAAATAGGAAAGGCATACTTAAATTTACATGTCCTAAGGAATATAATGAAGTTAAACTTCTAAAATTACTGGATCATCCAAATAAGGTGCCTACCCGTTAGGTCAAGGTCGTTCGGGTCAATATTTATGTAATCTTGACTTTTTTGAATCGTGATTTATCGTCACTTGGTACAGATATAATTGTAACTTATTAAGTGAAGTAAAGCAGTGCTTCTCAAACTGGTGGTGCGCGGACCGGTGCCGGTCCGTGGGCCATCCGAAACATATCTGCAGAAGTTATCAAGAAAAGACCGGAAAATCTAATTACCATTCTTCATTTTCATTAGGGCTGTTCCGGATTAGAATTTTTTGAAATCCGACCGGAGCAGGCTTTGACCGGATTTATGAAGTGAAATCCTGCCGGAGCCGAAGCTGGATTTTTAAAAATTGTCGGAATACGGATCTGCCAGAGACCAAATCCGGTACAAATCTAATTTTCATCCATTAATGCTAAACATATAGAAAATTTCACATTTTCGACAATAAGCACATACATTTAAAAAAAAATGAAATAAAATAAATTACATTTCGCTACCACATCCCTACAGGGAAAATAGTGCGCCGGTCCCTGGTGCAATGGAAAAATTACAGCCGGTCCGCCATACTAAAAAGTTAGAAAAGCACTGATGCAAAAGATGCAAATAAAAACGAGTTTTCTTCCGATTGACATTTATCTAAAATTAAATCCTTTTATGCTCATTTATTATATAGTGAGTACTCGCGTTACGACGGTGATCCGTTATCAAGAAACGTCGTAACCCGAATTCCGGCGTAAGTCGTCGTAACAATATATATATATATATATATATATATATATATATATATATGTGTGTGTGTGTGTGTATGTTTGTGTGTGTGTGTAAAGTATATACAGCGCTATAACAAAATGTTGCAGTTAATGACATAAAAATTTATTAAAAAATTATTCCTTAACGCATAAATAAAATGTTTTTAAAAAAAACAACATTAAAATAAACGATATAACCCATTAAATTTGTTTTTTTAATATATATTTTGGGGGCGCTTTTGTAACCACGAAACTGCATAAGTCGGGACCGTCATAACCCGAGGACTTCATGTATATAAATACATATAATGGTACACTTGCTTTTATCCAACATACTACAAGAACTTTAATTACACACATTAAATACACATTTTTTATTGCTATGTTACGTCACGAAATTCGGGAGCCATGAAATTCCGCGACTTTCACAAATAACAAAGCACGACTTGACGAGGATGCACTGTAGTTATAATAACAGCACATATTAATTTAATAACAAACAAACAAACAAAACAAATTTTGTATAAAAACTATATTTTTTTAAAAAGTGTAACAACTTTTTTATACAGAGTTGTTACAGAAGGAGCTTGCAGATTTAACTGTTGAGCATAATGGTGAATTTTTTTCTTATAGCCTATTAAAATTTTATATTTGCGAACGGGTCATTAAACGTTAACAAGTTATATTTTTTTTTATATTATATTTCTTATAAACTCTTTAGTATTCACTTTTAAATACTAATTAAAAGAAAATTTGTGTAAACTTTTTAAAATTAAATATCTCTTTATATTGAGTGCCACAGAATATTACTCAAAAATGTTATCATTATTCATTAAGCAATTAAATATGAAAAGTTAAATAAAAACAATATATTCAAAATAACAAATGAAAAAATAGTTTATTATTCATATAAAGACACTATTTTATTTTAATAGCCATAATTCTTCTTTTTTTAAAATACCTTTTCGTATGCTTACGATATAATTGTACACATGCATTTTCAAAAAAAAATTATGTATTTATACAATTTAATAAATATGTGTTGTATTACAATAATATATATATATATATATATATATATATATATATATATCTTTATGTTTATCTTTCAATCCAGAAATTAATATACGGAAAACACGTCACTGTAAATTTAAAAGCAAAACAAGATTTAGTCACACGTATAATTACAAGACAGATACATAAAATGTTGAGACTATTTTATAGCTTGAAAGCACTTGTACATAATAAGAAAATAGACAAATAAATACGAAATTTCTCTTTTTTTTGGAAAAAAGGGATGAAGTGAATGAGAAGAATGAAAATAAATGGTCGGAACTTCACACAGCATCCGAGAATGGTAATATAAAGTTAGTGGCCCTGCTTATTTAAAAATTGTTAATCATGGAAAAAAAAGACAATCGAAGGGAAGCACTTCACATAGCATTACTTATTGGTAATAAAGATGCAGTAGCTCTGTTTATTGAAAAGGGGTTGAATGTTAATGAAAAGTACGACATGGGTAGTACAGCACTTCACATAGCATCCGAGAATGGTCATAAAGATGTAGTTGCTCTGCTTATTGAAAAAGGGGCTAATGTTAATGAAAAGGAAAAGGATGGATGGACATCACTTCACGCAGCATCCCAGAGTGGTCATAAAGATATAGTGGATCTGCTTATTGAAAAGGGGGCTAACGTTAATGAAAAGCAAAACGATGGATGGACAGCACTTCACGCAGCATCAGATGGTGGTCAAACAGCTATAGTCGATCTGCTTATTGAAAAAGGGGCTAATGTAATTAAAAAGGATGACTATGGATGGACAGCACTTCACATAGCATCCCAGAATGGTAACAAAGATGTCGTGGCTCTGCTTATTGAAATGGGGGCTAATGTTAATGATAAGGTAAAAGATGGATCTACAGCACTTCATATAGCATCCGAGGAGGGTGATAAAGATGTAGTTGCTCTGCTAATTGAAATGGGGGCTAATGTTAATGTTAAGGTAAAAGGTGGATCTACAGCACTTCACATAGCATCCGAGAATGGTCATAAAGATGTAGTTGCTCTGCTTATTGAAAAAGGGGCTAATGTTAATGTTAAGGTAAAAGGTGGATCTACAGCACTTCACATAGCATCCGAGAATGGTCATAAAGATGTAGTTGCTCTGCTTATTGAAAAAGGGGCTAATGTTGATGCAAAGAAAAAAGATGGATGGACATCACTTCACGCAGCATCCCAGAGTGGTCATAAAGATTTAGTGGATATGCTTATTGAAAAGGGGGCTAAAGTTAATGAAACGAAAAACGATGGATGGACAGCACTTCACGCAGCATCGGATTATCGTCGAACAGCTATAGTCGCTCTGCTTATTGAAAAAGGGGCTAATGTAATTAAAAAGGATGACGATGGATGGACAGCACTTCACATAGCATCCCAGAATGGTTACAAAGATGTAGTGGCTCTGCTTATTGAAATGGGGGCTAATGTTAATGATAAGGTAAAAGATGGATCTACAGCACTTCACATAGCATCCGAGGATGGTGATAGGGATATAGTTGCTCTGCTTATTGAAATGGGGGCTAATGTTAATGAAATGGAAAACGATGGATGGACAGCACTTCACCTAGTATCCCAGAATGGTCATAAAGATGTAGTGGTTCTGCTAATTGAAATGGGGGCTAATGTTAATGATAAGGTAAAAGATGGATCTACAGCACTTCACATAGCATCCGATAATGGTCATAAAGATGTAGTTGCTCTGCTTATTGAAAAAGGGGCTAATGTTAATGAAAATAAAAACGATGGAAGGACATCACTTCACGCAGCATCCCAGAGTGGTTATAAAGATATAGTGGATCTGCTTATTGAAAAGGGGGCTAAAGTTAATGAAAAGAAAAACGATGGATGGACAGCACTTCACGCAGCATCAGAGAATGGTCAAACAGCTATAGTCGATCTGCTTATTGAAAAAGGGGCTAATGTAATTAAAAAGAATGACGATGGATGGACAGCACTTCACATAGCATCCCAGAATGGGCACAAAGATGTAGTGGCTCTGCTTATTGAAATGGGGGCTAATGTTAATGATAAGGTAAACGATGGATCTACAGCACTTCACATAGCATCCGAGGATGGTCATAAAGATGTAGTTGCTCTGCTTATTGAAATGGGGGCTAATGTTAATGAAAAGGAAAACAATGGATGGACAGCACTTCACATAGTATCCCAGAATGGTCATAAAGATGTAGTTGCTCTGCTTATTGAAATGGGGGCTAATGTTAATGAAAAGGAAAACGATGGATGGACATCACTTTTCACAGCATCCCAGAGTGGTCATAAAGATATAGTGGATCTGCTTATTGAAAAGGGGGCTAAAGTTAATGAAACGAAAAACGATGGGTGGACAGCACTTCACGGAGCATCCCAGAGTGGTCATAAAGATATAGTAGCTCTGCATATTGAAAAATTGGCGAATGTTAATGATACGGTAAAAGATGGATGGACAGTACTTCACGCAGCATCCCAGGGTGGTCATAATGATGTAGTGGAACTGCTTATTGAAAAGGGGGCTAAAGTTAATGAAAAGAAAAACGATGGATGGACAGCACTTCACATAGCATCCCAGAATGGTCACAAATATGTAGTGGATCTGCTTATTGAAAAAGGGGCTAATGTTAATGAAAAGAAAAACGATGGATGGACAGCACTTCACGCAGCATCCCAGAGTGGTCATAAAGATATATTGGAACTGCTGATTGAAAAGGGGGCTAAAGTAAATGAAAAGGAAAGCGATGGATGGACAGCACTTCACATAGCATCCCAGAATGGTCACAAAGAAGTAGTTGCTCTGCTTATTGAAAAAGGGGCTAATGTTAATGAAAAGAAAAACGCTGGATGGACAGCACTTCACATAGCATCCCAGAATGGTCACAGCGATGTAGTGGCTCTGCTTATTGAAAAAGGGGCTAATTTAAATGAAAAGCAAGAAGATGGATGTACAGCACTTCACATAGCATCCCAGAATGGTCACACATATGTTGTGGCTCTGCTTATTGAAAATGGGGCTAATTTTAATGAAAACAAAAACGATGGATGGACAGCACTTCACTTAGCTTCTCAGAATGGTCACAATGATTTAGTGGCTCTGCTTATTGAAAAAGGGGCTAATGTAAATAAAAAGAATGACAATGGATGGACAGCACTTCTCATAGCATCCCAGAATGGTCACAAAGATGTAGTGGTTCTGCTTATTGAAAAAGGGGCTAATGTTAATGAAAACAAAAACGATGGATGGACATCACTTCACATAGCATCCCAGAATGATCACAAAGATGTAGTGGCTCTTCTTATTGAAAAAGGGGCTAATGTAAATGAAAAGCAAGACGATCGATGGACAGCACTTCACATAGCAACCCAGAGTGGTCACAAAGATATAGTGGCTCTGCTTATTGACAAAGGAGCTAATGTATATGAAAAACAAGAAGATGGATGGACAGCACTTCATATAGCATCACATAATGGTCACAGCGATTTAATAACTCTGCTTATTGAAAAGATCTCTAATGTAAATAAGAATCAAGTAAATGGTCAACCTTCACTTCAAACAGCCTTTCAAAATAATCTTGAAGAAAATGTTGCTTTTTGCAATACATCTATTGATCGCCGGGAATCATTTTCACGTGGGTAAGTATGCTGCATTTTTATTAAATCTTTTTTTTTCCTTTAAATTGACGTTAATTTTTTAAAAGTTTAAATGCTAGTAAAACATTTTTTTTCTTACTGACCTCATCCTATATATATTGCACCTAAGCGCGTCCGTCAGTCTGTCAGTCAGTGTGAAGCCCCTATGCGAGGTAACTCACGATAATAAAATAAATTATTGAACAGTAAGGTGTCGAGATTGACAAGAAGGCGTTTCTCGACATAAAATATAGTGACGTGGCGTAATAGTTTGAGCTCATAATAATTTGTAAAAAAAGGAAACAAAGTAAAAAGTGCCGTGGTAATTTTAATGTAATTTTCTTATGTTAATATCCCGCTGTGTGTGTGTTTAAGAATGCGTGTGCACGTGTGTGAATCAGTGATTGTGTGTGTGTTTCTTTTTTTTAAATCCCTTATATTAACTTCGAAATCTTGTCTGTACGTCGGTCGGGCAGAAAAACAAAAGTAAAAAATGACCCACTTTCCGTGATCTGATCGCGCTGAAATTAGGCAAATGGACCCTTCTCACCTGACAATGCATCGTATCAAAATTTCAGATCGATCAAACGTACCGTAATTAAATTAAATCATTTTTAGTTTATCCTTATATAGACTATGTAATTCAAGTTCACTGTTTGTTATTGTTTTTTTCACGTGATTGTTCAGTCACGCGTTGATGCGACCCATCGAAGTACCGGCGTGCTTTTGTTTACATTTTACATGTCACGCTGAGCTCGGTCCAGCGATAGGTGACCAGATCTTTCCCCTCTCCCACCCGTCCCCCAGGGGGTTATAAAGCAAAGGAAAGTTAAGACAGATTCAGGCTGTAAATGTTTGTCGCGTTGGAACATAATCAATACTTTCAGTTATGTCTCATATATAAGGGATTTATAGTCAAAAACTGTTGTTTTTACGGGTATGTTTTATTTTCAACTAAATGTGATAAAACTGTTAATTTTTTGCGCCTCTAACAAGACTACGTAAATCTTTTTTTTTAAATTAAATAGTTAATAATTTCATATTTTCACTATTTTCTTTGTGTATTTGTATGTTATCCAGCCGTTTGAAAAATTTATTTCCTTTAATCTTTATTCAGATGTCTACATTTATGTTAAACGCTAATCTACCTTACATTTTGTTTACAAACCATAGTCACTGCTTTCTTAAGTGTGATATTTTAACAATATTTATATACTATGATTTTGTTGATTATCAAACACACAGTATCATTTTACCACTTTTCGTTATATTCTTATATATGCTTAAATTTAAATACTTTATGTATTTGACATTTTAAAAGATTGTTATAAATGTTCAAATACTAATAATTTATTCAATGAATTATAGATAGAAGGCACATCAGTGAATCCAGATACCAACTCAACATTATAGCTTAGCAACTTTTAATATTATGTTTGCATAAATTAAGCAAACATGATAGTTAAATAACATTTATAAATAGAAAATGTACAGGAAACGGCATTTGGTATATGAAGCGAGTGATTAGTGACGAAAGCAATGTCAGTGTTTCTTAGGTGGCAGTTTTATTTTCTTTCGGGCTTTAAATTGATAATGTAATTTTTATTTTCCTTGAACGATTGCTCCATAAATTGCCCTTAAGAAATAGATGCATTGAAAATATATAGATACTGTTAAAGATGAAAATGGATTATATATAGGAGTTATAGGCATAGACCTAAGAGTGTGGGTAATAAGTGGAACAGTTTTTTTTATTGAGTGTTAACTTCGTGACATTTTGAAAGGTACCTTTCATTGGTGGAGGTAGGAGTCAATAATATCGTCCAGCCCTGGGTGGCATAAACACTATAGCTTAGCAACTGTTTTATACTTTTTGCATAACTTAAACTAAACCAGCAGGGTAAATTTTAATCCAAAATCTTGCGATTAAAAATGTTTCTTTAAAACAAATAAACCCCATATACACATTACTTAAGCATCAATATTCACATAAATAATATAAGGCTAATTTTAAACAATCCTATTCGTTTGAATATGGTCATCCTTAGACTAGAAATAAAAATGATGTTTTGAAGAGCTTTTCATTTGAAAAAAGTAATCCTAAGAAAAGCTATTTGAGAGCTAACGAACACTAAAACATCATTAAAAAAATAGTATAAAATGTATTGTTCTTTAAGGTGTACATATATTTAGTGTAAAGACATATCGTGGGTATTACGACGTATATATAGTTTCTATCTTCAGAAAGTGCATGTTCTGGCGAAAAGATACACTAATATCAACTGATATTGTGACATTACGTCTTGATTTTATTTGAGCTATATAATACAACGAGAATAAAGTTTGGTATACAGACTAATTTCAAAGACAGATGATGTAGTTCACTTAATGGCAGTTTTCTTTTAAACTGTATACACTTATTGAAAATGAAGTTTAAAAAAGAAAAACAAAACTATTCTGATTTAAAATAAAATGCCTACATAGTATATGTTACATGTTAAGGCATTACCAAATTTGTCATTTTATAAGCTAGAAAAAGGTAAAATTTAAAAAAGGCTGAAATAAAATTACAAAGAAAAATAATCCGTTCATTTCAGTGGAACCAGAATCTGCGCATTTATTGCTTTGTTTCTACTAGAAGAAAAGACTGGGAAGTGATTGAAAATGGCATAATAATTTATTAGAAGATCAATCTCTCGGAATTTAAAAACAAGACATTGTTTTTCTGGTATTATTCATGGCAATAGAACATATCATTGAAACAAATAAACCCTATTTTCCACCCTGCCCTAGGCATATTTTTTTTCAAATAAATATTATCTGGCTTTAAAAAAAAATCCTATTTCTCTTGAACTAATTTCATGCTAAGACTGGAATGGAATGGAATAGGTGTGTTTGATATCTTTTTCCTATAACCAAAGTAATCATATTGAAAGATATTGTTTTAATTTTTTGATTCCTGTGAAACAAATTAGCCTTGCCTATTAGATTTTGGTAAATGTTAAGGACCTTTGTTATTCTGGTAGAGTATATAGAGAAAAGCATGCGTTAGTAAGGAAAATACCAAAATTAATTAGCAATATTTAAATTCATTATACTCTCTATTATCTCGACATACATATCGTGATTTTATTATAAAGAAGGAGTTTCATTTATGACTACCATAATTTCCTGATGCGTTTACACTCATTTTTAAGGGGAATTTAAGACCGAAAAGCAAAAAAAATGATTTTTTATAGTTCCTACCCTGTAGCATAGCACGTGCATTGCGCACGTTTATATTTATCGTAAGAAATTCTATAACGTTACTAGAAGTCTACCCGCGCTTCTGCAGCGGGAGTTTACTGCCCTATAAGGTTGAATACGCAGTCGAAAATAAGCCAATAACTATATGTTAAGTATATATGTGCATGCGAAGATTTAAGTTCGGCCTTCTGTTTATTATATAACTAAATGTTGTGCTTACTCTTTGGAATGCAACTTTCAGTTGGTCAGAAATATACTTATGAAAAATGTAATTCTCTAATTCTGAGACAATTTTACCTAATAATAAATGGAACTTTCAAACGTAATAAACGATTTGAAAATGACATTAATTTCATTTAAAATCCTGCAAACAAACATCTCTCTTTGCTTTAGATACAACGTATCAAGACATTACATTCGGAGTGAAACTCGAGTAGTTTTTAATACGCTGATAGAAGCTAAAGGAAGAAGGTAAAATTAATTATTAAAAATCAAAATTAAAAAACATCAAACCTATTTTTATAAAAAAAAATTCAATTTCGTCCATTTCATCAAAACTGTCCCATTTAGCGATTGATTCCAAAATCTTATATGTTGCTGTTTCACCAAGGCATTCAATTCTTTGTTGATTTCCGTTTTCAGAAAAGACATTATATTTTTTAAATATATCATTGAGCCCACTTTTTCTCTATACAGGCTCCCTTTTTTCCCTTTATTTTCTTCTGTAAATTAGATAATTTATTTGACAAGTATATTTAATATTATCCATTCGCTTAAAAAAGTTTGTGAAACGAAGATAAACATTTTTTGAAAAGAAAAATATTTTGGTGTCCTAGAAAGAAAGGACTGGACATATTCAATTCCCATTGAGGTAAAAATTCAAATTAGTTCTCAGTTTCATGTTAACTTAAGTTTAGTACATATATATCCATTAATCCAATAGTCAAAAATTATACAGTAATAATTAAGCTGATATAAGAAAAGGCAGTTTTTACTCAACATTACATTTAGTTCAGAGTTCATTCGTGCTTAATGTTTTTAGTATGAGTCTGAAAATTTACAGACTTTTATTCAAATGGGAAGTTTGACCATTGATGAGAGCGGGCTTAGGCTTTTATTAGTATAGAAAAGGGGAGGGCACTAAATGAAGTTAATCAAGAGAAATAAAAAGAAATATTAAGAATGTCTCTCATTCTTTATAAATTTTAAACACACTTTTATAGAGTAAATATATATTTATAATGTTATGTATATATATCAGAAACTTGAAAAATTATTAAAATAAAAAAAAACCACTCAACTTCTAATGTTTACTACTGGTGGGTTCATTTCACTAAGAGAATTGCTTTTCTCATGAAACTCACTTACAACTTTAAGGGTACTAAAAAAAGTAAACTGCCAGTTTTTACAAATTTAACAACTGCCGTCTCGTAAAAAACGTATTTTATTTATGACCCCACATCGTTAAACTATTCAAAGTAATTACATATTTGTAACAGCAGCTATAAGTTAAGGAACTACGCTCCCGCCTTCTCTCGAAAAGGCAATAGCTGCTTATATTAAAGAGCTAATAAAGTAAATTATAAATGTATTAAATATAATGAAGTTTCCAAAATAATTTAAAGAAACTAACTCACTCTTATTTGAAAAGCTTACAATAAAACATTTTATTTAAAAATAAATACTTTGCATTGAGTGACATATGTAATGAAATAATTTTAACCCATCTATAATATAAAAAACGTATTTATATAAAAGGCCGTCGAGAGGGGGTAGCCTCAAGGGGCTCGGCTGATGAGTAGGGTCGTGGGGCACGGACCTGACCACGACCCGGCGACCCGAAACCAACAACTCCCGGCAGGCAATGCCAAATTCCGATATGTTAGGTATGAAGTGCTAGTCACATATGATTACAGTCACTATACGGACCTTAGACAAAGCATCTTAAATGCATTGTCGATGATGAAAACCAAAGTACCCGTTGAGGGTCGGGTAAATCCGAAGCGACCTTTCGTCCCCCTCAATTTGCTTGCAACGCTATCGAGCGGTGCCGGTTTAGGGCTAGGAGCGCCAGTACGGATTAGCAAAATGTGACGCGAGGAAACCTTCAAGTTGGGGTTACACCCTAGTTAGGTCTTTGATTATCCCCCGCTCTGCGGTGGTCCTAACCATGGAGATCCGTTCGCTTTGCCGGGGTGGCGCTAAAGTGATAGCGGATCGTAGTAGGGAATTCCACCACCTCCTTTTTGAGGCCAACTTAGTGGGAGGCATTTTCGACTTTTTTCCTGGATGCCCAGGTGGCCGCTTCAGAAGCGACCGCCTTCCGGGGGGGGGAGGGGTTCTCAGCTGTTAGGTCCCTTTTGGGGCCAGATAGCTGTGGGTGTCTTCCGGGAAGACCCATAAAGAGCATTAGGCTCGGGGCTTCTGATTTACTTCCACATGTAGGATCATATAAAAGACCACTGTATTGTACAGCAAAGTCAGACCAAATATGAATGTTATTATAAAAAAATTACACAGCTCAATTTAAGATGCGTACACGAAAATGTGCGCACAGCGATTTGACAATAAAATATTTTTTTTAAAGCGCATAGCTCAAAAAAAAAGTATTGGAAAAAAATACAGCACCAAAATGAACTCGTTTTGAATGTCCGCATGAAGCTGTTCAATATCAAAATGAGAATTTATTTTGTCTGTTTTTTTCGCTCTACATTTTTTGAGTATAGGCCTCTTACCCTAGGGGTGGTCACCTGGGATCGAAACATAGTCTCTGACCTGTCTCGGGTCAAATGAGGGTCAAATGCAAAATTTCAGCATCCTGGGGCCAACGGCGTGGAATTCCATTGGTAACAAACAAACAAACTTTAATCTTTATATATTAGATATACGTCTCTCGATGATGTTTCTTTTGTATGTTTTGTATATTTTTCCCTTCTCATGTTTGTATATGTTTTGTGTGCTATATTGAAATGAGTTTGTTTACAAATGCAGAGCCTCTTACAACACGTTTTTATCTTCTTATTTTATTTAAATTTTGTAAACACTTAAAATTGTGATACTGCTATATTTGGTGTGTTCTTTAAATTGAAATAAATTTATTTGAAACTTGTTCTAAGTAATAATTCAAAAAAACATTATTCCCAATATCGTATTAAACGGGTAAATTAGCATTCACAAAATTTAAACCGCTACGAACAACTGTAGTAGAAGGGTGCATCTTAATGGCTTATATCACTTACCACAATTCTAAAAAAAAATAAGAACAGCCATCCTTTATGTTACAGTATAATAATAGATCTATAAATAGGAAAAATGTGTATAACTACATTAGTCATGAATAGAAATTGATTCGTTTTTGGTAAAATGACACATTTTCATATTATGATGAAACTAGATTGTTCCGGGGCGCCGTGGCGCCTTCGGCGCCCACTACTTTTAGGGCGCCTACGGCGCCCACCTTATTCATAAGCAAAAATTAAACTTGCTGAAATGTTCACAAAGTATTTTTATATGGGCCGTCCATAAAGTACGCCACTTTTTTTGTCAAAACCCCAAGTAACTTATCCTTGTTTGATAAATACGAAATATTAAACTTCCTGAAATGTACACAAAGTATTTTATAATTATAAATCATCAAATCCTATTTTTACATCGTTCCCTTTTTCCAAAATTAAGATATAAGCTAAAGCAATGACGTCATATAATATATTTTTTACAGCGCGTCTTTAATTTGTAATTAATTTGCCAACCTTTTGATGCACACCTTGTGTTAAAGATAAGATCAACCAATGACGTCATATTAAATATTTTTACAGCGCTAATCACCACACGATTTTTTAAAACTCCTATAGAGTGTTCTACATCATCAGCGTTCCACATCCAATGAGTTACTTGGGCTTTTATATTATATATAGTTTTTGTTTTGTTTTTATACGCACTATTTTAAATTGTTCTGTTAAAAAATAATAAAAAAAGAGACAGTGCATTTATATTGCTGCATATAGTGAATGGAAGAAAATAGACACATTAATGAAAATGAAATTTTAATTATCTTTAACACCATTACGGAACTTATATTTTATTTTAAATACTGTATATAACATTTATTTTGATATATAGTATTGCTGCATGCGTTTAAATAGTAACGCGATTGTTTTGGGACGAATATTTTCATAGATCGCACCGAAGAAAATGAATTCTTGAAAAGAGCTCACCGGGACTTTCTAAGAGAAAAATGATTATATGTAGATATAACATGTACAGTGGTTAACTCCTACTATAATTTAACTAGATTTACTTTACTCAACTCAATAAAACAATAATGTAACATACATTAACTCACTAATACATTGACACACATAAATACCAAAACATAACAAGAGTATAAAACATTATATATCTCAAACTGTACAATCTAACAACGTATACAACTTATCCAAACTGTACAATCTAACAACGTATACAACTTATCCAAACTGTACAAAATACAAACTTATCCAATATGTACCTGCCATGTACAGAAGTCTGTCACCAACCAGGACCCACCCTCACAAAGAAGAAGTATTTATATCAAAGGTACAGCGCCAACGCCACGGGTGTCCCCTTTCTTTTTGGACATTATTTTTTTAAGTTTGGCCTCGTGCGACCTCTTTTCTAGTAAATTTATAATATAAAACCAGGGTATTAGTAGGCCTGACAAGACATAACACAACAGCGAACGTTTCGGCAAAGAGCCTTCCTCAACGGATAAAAAATACACAAATAAAACGAAATAATAATAATAATTAAAAAAACACAAAAAACTTAGCTGTGGTGAAATCCAAGCAGTCCAGTAGGGATGGACATACCTACTGGAATGCTTGGATTTCACCGCAGCCAAGCTAAATGTTTTTTTATATTATTATTTCGTTTTATTTGTGTACTTTTTGCATGTTGCACAGGCACACAAATTATATATAAACTAGAATTGTATCACCCGTAAGAATGTCGGAAGTTTTTAAAATAACTACACATCAGATTTAAAAAATAATGTAATACATAAACTTCATTTATTTTTATTTGATTAATGTATTATCATATGGAACAATTTTATGCGGAACGTTCGAAAAGTGTTATTTGTGGTGCAGTAATTTGGTGCACTGCATTACATTACAACCATACAGAAGCATTACATTACAACCATACAGACGATGGAATTATGTAAATTGATATTTTTTTCTTTTGTTTTTAAATTTTAATTTTATTTAAATGCTTAAGACTTTATTCCCTATACGAATTTATACTGTTTTAACTGATGTTGACATAATTTATCATAGATAAATTTAAAATCTACATGGACATTTAAATGTATATCTTAGACTGTTTGGACTTTATGACCCTTAATGATGTTTGTTTGTTTGTTTGTTTCTTTTTACATATTTATAAGGTACATGTATATATATATATATATTATTTTATTCATCCAATCGTAATCAAATTTGGAAACATTATTGAGTGCATACCTGTGAATTTCTTTAGCATAAAGTTTTATAAACTATAATTCATCAGTTCTCTTGAAATTACTCTTCTTTTAGATTGTGGTAACACGTTACGGGTAAAATTGTTTCTTAAAAATACTCTATATTTGCTCTACACAATTCTTTTTTATTGTACACGAAATGAATATTTCTAGTACGTTATTATTTTTCAGTACCAACTATTATAACGTTGAAAAAGTTGAGAACTTGGTCGGGGAAGGAAGCATCATCACACAGAGAGGAACTAAAAGAAAAAGAACAACAGAACAGGGCAGAGAGAATGAAGCCGCATGAAATCGACTACTGATTTGTAAGCATTTAAATCTACAAGTTAAGTTATATCATTAAATATGCATGTTTATGATTCTCAGATCGTTACCATCTATTTGTATATTCTCCAACATATCGATCAATTGATTATGTTGTACTTTATCAAAGGCCTTACTGTAATCTATAAAACACAAGTACAAGTGTGCCTTGACCTCTTTGGCTCTTTCTGCTATCATTCTGATCATATATAAAGTATTACTGGTCCCTTTGCCCTCCACAAAACCAGACTGTTCTTCTGATATTTCCGGGCTGATACGGGGTCTTATTCTCTTCATGATTGTCTGAACAAGATCTTTAGAACCTGACTCATTAGGCTAATTGTTTTACTTAACATATAATTATTGTCATTTTTTCAATTTTATTCATTCATTCAGACTATTTACTACTAATTCTAATGATGTAATTATAATCAGTCATAATCTTAGTATTAGTTTATTACTGTTAAACAATATGGCAAATATTTTTATAAGGACCAAAGGAAAAAAATTTATATTAAAATAAATATGACGTGACTACAATTACCATAACGCTGAGATTAGTGTTTACGACTACCGAGAGACCGATAATGTACGTCTTTTAAAATGTTTAGACTTTGTTCCATTAGTTTTACGTCTTCTGCATTTTAATAATTTATTCATCTGCAAAACTAAATGTCAAGAAATATAGTTTTCACAACATTTGCACCTAGAAGACCGTTGTTAGTAAGATATGTGTTTCAAAACACATTTTTGTTATGGATATTTCATGAAAGTTTGACCGGAATCTAAAAATAGCCCAATGACTGAATAAGTTATGACGTTTTCCGGTCTTTGAAATGACAAGCCCTTCACAGCTAAATATGCCCAAAGTTAAGCAGGTTTCGATTCGAAATTGTACGCGAAATGAACTTAATGGTCAACAACTTTTGCTATGTTTACTCTTAACTTTTATGGCCCAATCTTAAAGAAATTTATCGGCAACTTCACTGTTCCTAGTGACATCGATTAACGTACTTATTTTGTTGTTATGACGTCAATGTCATTCGAAATATTGAACCATTCCAACGGCCTTTATACTTATGGACCAATCTTCCAGAAAATTAGTGTACGGAATTTTAACACTAACTTAAATCCATCTTATCCGATGAACCTCGTGGGTATTTTGCTAGTCTGTAACAAATGACAATAATCACATACCAGAAAAACACCCGTGACTTTATTTTACCAAGGAGAAAATAATTTATTTTAGGAGCACTGAACATTTTTTTTAAAAAAGACACTTTCGTTTTCTGATATACGAATTCAAGAAAGAATTGGATTTAATCTGTGAAAAAGTCGCAAGTATCAAGGTATACCTCATTGCCAAATAACATCAACATGCCAGCCCTTAAATGTTCTATCAGAAGGCTTATACAACACCTTGAACTTTACATAAAGTACTGTACTTTAATGATTTTATACTTAAATATATCATTTTCAAGCATACTATAATGTACACATAATGCATGTAAAACACGAAAATACAAGGAGTCCCAGCACTGGATTACCGAAGGAGGAAGAGGGGGAATGCCCCGTGCGGCACTCTGTTAGGGGCGGCATATTCCACATCGTTTTTTAGTTTCTGATATTTTTTTTTATAATATTATTTTTAAAAAATATAACATAAAAACAAAATTAAATATTATAAAAAGAAATAAAAAAAGCTAAAACCAAAACTTGAATACTGATTAGCTAAAAAAATATTGGATACACAATATTCGGAAACTTAAAGACCGCTAAGTTCATTTGGATGACATAAAGATAACATACTTTTTTTTTCTCAATGGATTTGTCAATTTTCAACAACAATATTTTACACATTCCGGATTATATTGCACCTATAAAAATATAATATTGTAATCTTTTGATTTCAAATGTTGCAAATTAGAAATAAAAGAAACGTTGTATTCCATACATTTATTTATTCATTTGTTTTCAAAATCTTTATTAAAAATATTATTGATACATTAATTTATCTTATTTTTCGTTATTTTATAAATACAATAAGCACGATACTTTTCTGTTTGTTATTGTTGAATATTCTTTTTAAAAAAAAATATCTTGATCTTTTATTTTTATTGAAAGTCTTTGTATGACTAATGTTATTATATTTTTTAAAGAAAATTTTAATTCATTAACTTCAAAAGAAATGTTATTGCACTTCACTCTAATGAAAACAGAAAGTGTTAAATAAGAGTTATAATTATTTTTAAGCTACCTCAACATTTGATTTACCAAAATAAAAGTTCTATTTATCATTGCTTCTACGTACACCAATACTTTTATTATCTACTAAAATATCTCTGTTTATCCTTCCAGTTACTTACCGCAATATTTCTTTTTACAAATTAATTCTTTGTTAAAAATATGTTTACCTATTTAATCTACTCACATCAAAAATATGTTCTCACAAAACTGCAAAAGAAACTGAAGAAAATGTCTTAATTTTCTTAGATGTAACATTTGGTCGCTTGTAAGGAAATAGTATTTCTCATATTTTCTTTTAAATTTCTTTATGATAATGAAAGGGTGATATTCGATACTTTATTTGAAATACTCAACTTTATCTAGTTGAACTTCAATACAACTTTAAAATATGATTTAATGAAACATAATTAAACCATCAGGAAAAAACGTTTTTGACTATAAATCCATTTTATATTAGACATAAATAAAATTATTATTTTTAATTTATACGCACCGCGCAACAGACTAATATTAACATTTACTCATCGGGAAAATATTATAAAGGTATATATTAAAAAATATAATTTACAATTGTCGCGCAATTAGTGGCTGTCAGTCAGTCCTGACGCTACTAATTTTATAAAGCAGGGAAAACCAAATTACTGTACCAATGCAACAAAAGGTGTGCAAATTAAAGATGC
>CALYLW010000843.1:267915-290832 GCA_944989445.1 Ampullaceana balthica
ATAGACTTTGTCATTTCTAAGACCGGAAAACGTCATAACTCATTCGGTCATTGGGCTATTTTTAGATTCAGGTCAAACATTTCTGAAAGGTCCATTACAACAGTGTATTTTGATACTCTGATCTCACTAAAAACGATATTCTAGGTGCAATTGTTTTGCAAAAAAATATTTCTTTACACTTAGTTTTGCAGCTGAATAAATTATTTAAATTCCGAAGACTTAAAACTTAAATAAATAAGCCTAAACATTTTTAAAGATGAGTGTAAGCGGTCGTTCGATACTCGTAACTACGGTAAACACTAGTCCTAGCGTAATAGTAGTCAATTATTAATAAATATATTTATTTTAATATTGATTGTTTTCCTTGGTCCTTATAAAAATAAATGCCTTGGTATTTATTAGTAATAAACTTACACTAAGATTATGACTTTAATTATAATTACATCATTAGTATTAGTAGTAAATAGCATGAAATAATAAAGTTCAAGGACGAACGAGCAAATGAACTAGAACTAGAGCCTCAGTCAGAGCCGAGTCACTAATTCATTTACATAAATCATACTCGCAAGGACGTTCCATTTCGCATAATATAATATATCACATAATTTAACATTATATTGATATTTTAATTGAAAAATTTAAAATAAATGAGCCTAAGCATTTTTTAAAATGAGTAAACACTAGTATTAGTACTATTAGTCGTAGCAAACTTATACTTCTTAATTCTTATACTTATATTTAAAAATATATTTAATATAAATTGTTTTCATTTGTTCATATAAAATATTATATATATGCCTTAGTATTTATTAGTAATAAACTAACACTAAGATTATGACTTTAATTATAATTACATCATTAGTATTAGTAGTAAAGTAAATACTAGTATGAATGAATAAAATTCACGGCAATCACGGACGAACGAGCGAATAAACTAAAAAAGTATATTCATAGTCACTGATCCATTTACATATTAAATTAAATTCACTCTCGCGAGGACGTTCTATTTCACATTATATAATATATCAAATAATATAACCTTAAACTTATTTTTTAAAAATTCTATAAAATTAAGGTTTTGAAAATTTTCTGTAGGACCTTTTCCTCCAACAAAATGTTTACTACATACACGCGTGTGTTTGGAAAGACTGTGGAAAAAAATCCTAATATTTTGGATATATTAAATTTCCTAAAAATACGCTTGTAAACAAGTTTTTGGCTACAAAAAAAGCTCCGTTTCTATAGGAACGAAGACAAGTTTACTAACCGACCTTACACACTACCCGGATGTGGACAGATTTTTATTTAATTCTATTATTAGACTTTCGGTAAATAATGACAAGGCCTATATGCTACGATTTGCGTGCTCCCCAACAGAGGCGTCACTAGGGTTGGTGTCACCTGGGGCGGTAGCTCATGGTGTCACCCCTTCATGACTGAAGGGACATAAATGACGTCACGCGAGGTTGCCGATTTTTACCCCACCCTCCCCCAGCGTCATACTTTGTCACAAAAACTTAGAGCCCACCCTTTTTTACGATATGACGTCACAAAGCTTTGACACTCAAGCCGTATTTTCTCAATAAAAATTAGCATGTTGCAAATTATTTTTAAATCCTTTATATTAACTCGTGGTGTCTGGTTGCTTGCTTGCACCCTTGCGCCCTTGCTTGTCGCCAAAACTTTGGATCAATTTTTAACCCATTTCCTCGTAAGCTAGCGAGCTGAAATTTTGCAGGCAGTTTCGTACCGATGATAAAAACAATGTATCAAAATTTCAGATCGATCACATGTACCGTAATTAAATTATTGATTTTTTAGATTATTTTATTTATTCCTAAGTATCATGTTAATTTTTGAGATAGAGTGTAAGGGTGCGCATTATATTGAACAACCTCTCTGTCGCGCAATAGGTGCGTATTTTATTGACAACACTTTTTATAAACATATTATTGATCGGTGCGCATTATATTAAACATGTTTTACGACACAACTGCAATTTTGTATTTTTGGATGGTCTTGCGCTGCGTATTATAATGAACATTCTTTTAGCTCGTACATAAAGGATTTATAGTCAAAAACTTGGTTTTTTACGTTTTTTAAAATATAAATTTTCATTTAAATATGTATTTAGGGTAAGTCTGCACTCTAATATCGTAACACGCGTGAAGTCATTGAAAACGTAAGTAAATAAATGGTAAACAATCAAGTATTTAAGTGGAACTTTTATTTAAAGTTGCACGTTTTTGATGTGACGTCACATTTCTCAAACACCCCCCTCCTCGTACCACATCGTCACAGATGCGTGACACTCCCCCTATGGCGGATTAAAAGGGGGGTGCTAAACGGGCTAAAGCCCCCAATAATTTAAGGACCCCAAACTTATTATGAATTATAGTGTATAATAAAGATGCAGGCTATTATGTTTGTACGAATCCCTGAAAATGCCTTGGACAGTCATACGGCAATGCTGCAAATGAGTAGGAAGTATAACGGAAACCAGGCTATTCTTCGTGAGAAGTTCATTGTAGCTCATTATATGCCGTGCACAGCTCATTCCTTTAATTTGGTTGGGAAAAGAGCAGCATGTTGTCCTGCTGCGGTCAGATTTTTTTGTCTTCTGCAAAATCTTTATACCCGGCCAGTTGCATCTACTCATCGTTGACAGGTATTTCAAAAACATATGAAATTGATACATGCTAACAAAGCCTTGTCTGACACAAGATGGTCAGCCTGACATGATGCTGTAAGGACTATTAATAACTCATACCATCGAGAATATCGCAGCACTTTAAGAATTAGCAACAAATGAAAATCAGCCACGTGACTTTCGACTTGAAGAAGAAGGATTTCTAAAGGAAATTGAACAACTGGAAGTCGCTATTTTACTTGAAATTTGGGAAACAATTTTAGAAAGGAAGTATCTCATTAATTTTGTTAAAAGATAGCATTCTTAATTTGATTCCTATGAAGACAAAGGAAAGGAAAAGTCCGCGGTAAAAACAGTGCAAACAATCTTCAATACTATCAAACAAAAAAGAAAGCGTCAGTTTGATAAAGGGACATCAACAAAACAGTACTCTCCTCGAGACAAAAATTCAAGATTGAGGTATTTCTGGTCATCATTGACAAACTTTCTTAAGCCCTACAACATCGGTTAGGCGCATATAAAGACATCCATGAGAAATTTGGCTTTCTTACAGACTTAACTGAGCTCAGCAATTTCGCCACCCGATGGGCAGCAGCCAAGTTAATGGAAGAACATTCAAGTGATATCGAAGACTGCTTACCTTCAGAATTAGTCCAATTTTCAGAACTCTTAAAAAAGTTATTGTCCAGCCCCAGGCTTAGGGTAAGGAAAAGGAAGTAGCACAAAGCGAAACTCAAAAAACGTGCACAGAGCTAAAAAATTTGCTGATTTTGAATGAGCTATATTTCACACAGGCCTTTACAAATGTACACATCGCACTTCACATCTATTTTTTAATGATGACATCAAACTGCAGCTGAGAGCGATCCTTTTCAAAGTTGAAAAGAATATATAATGAGTTTGAATTTGCATGAGAAAAAAAAGACTGAATATGCTCTCTCTTCTCTAATGAGCATTGAAAAGGAACTTGTAAGCTTACTCAGCTTTATTGACTTGATTGAAAACTTCGCCATTTGAAAAATTCGCAAACGAAAGTTGTAGGTTGAAATAATAATCATACATATTTTTCAATAATTTTTGTTATTTCAATTAGAGAAAACAATTCATTACCTCATGAAAAAAAATATTTAAAAAATATTTTAAAATACGGAATAACGCGTAATATTATTCTTTATGGGGGCGCGTTCGTAACCACGAAACAGCGTAAGTCGGGATGGGACCGTCGTAACCGGAGGACTACCTGTATATAAACATGCATATCTATGATTTCACGCCTTTAATAAATATATATATATATAAAATATTAACTCAAAGACATTGAAATCATAATTTTCCTCAAGAAAAACATCAACAAAGAAAACCCATCTTTTGGTGTGGTTTTTTTTTGGTTTTTTTTTGGGGGGGGGGTGGGGGGATAAAAATCGTATCCCCCACCCCACTGTGGTGGAGGGATTTGTGAGGTGGGATTCGTCCATGCTGTCGGTGTGTCCAAGCCCAAATGGCTTTAATCTTTAAAACATAACATACTGCCTCTTTCATTCCAGCCGTTTTTTAATGATCTCTCTGCTGCGAATGTTTCTTTTTTTTTCTTCCAAATTTGTTTTAATGTTGTTTGTGTGTTGGGACTGTTTTATTATTGCAAGTTAACTGATATTTTTTTAATAAGAGTTTTCGCGTTTAACGTCTTTCATTGTATTTCTTAATTTCTTTATAGATTAAAAAAATTTGTCATCTTTTTTTTCTGACATAAAATCGTACACAGTAAAATTTTAGGCTCGGGTGTCACCCCCTGATGGGTGTCACCCGGGGCGGCCCGCCCCCCCCCCTAGTGACGCCACTGCTCCCCAAATATATTGAAAGGAAACAGATTGTAATGGCTTTCTTTTGTAATGAACAAATGTCACTTATACTAGTCTTATACTTATAGCATTATTCAATTCGTATTGCTTACTATTTTAACAAAAAGTTATTAAGTAGTTAGTATTAGTGAGACTGCTATATTAGTTCATTTAGTGCGAGCCTTGAGTGGGCACATTTGAGCACAGCACATCCAAACGAGATGTACAATTGGAAATACTCTATCGTAGTTCATATTCAACTTCAAGTCGGGAACGATGTTTTGTTTTCATTGTAACCAATGCAGAAAATCCACTTTCACAAAAATATGATGTTGCAAAGACGAAAATTATTTTAAAACCGATAAACTATTTATTAGAAATGTATCCTTGTATACACTCAATTTAATTTAATTAATAACTTTCAAATTGTAATATTAATTTAAGACTAATTTACTCAAAGGCTTCAACCAATTATTTCTGAATGTCAACATAACATCTAGAGTCGTCTAGACTAAATTGTAACAACATGTGATTTGAGGTACAGCTAAAAGAACATAGAATCAAAACTTATTTTTGGTGCTAAGCTCTCGCCATCAAGTGATTAAAATTAACAAATATGTTCAAAATGCGACAACATTTACATCTTTTCGTTTTTTAATTTAAAAAAAAACAACTAAAATTTCTTCTTTGCCCGCGGACCATCAAGAACATCTCCACGGACCACTAGTGGTCCGCGGGCCATAGGCTTAGAACCACTGTGTTATTGTATATATTACAAAAAGGCATAAAGACTGGGGATATGAAACATATATTAAGTGTCAAACGTGAACAAATATTTTTAAATTAATATAATTTGTTTAAATCAAGTCAGATCGATTCGATTAAGAATGAAATCAGTTCTCCTCGACTTAAACTTGCGAAAACCGTAAGACCTCTCATAACGAGATTAATTCGTTCCAGTGTCTTATTCGTTAAGCGAAATACTCCTTATACGAAAAAAATATTCCCCATACAAATCAATGTAAATACGATAATCCGTCCCATGCTAAAACAAAAATACTCATTTTTCAAAAAAAAATTATTAACATTTATTCAAATAATATTACTTATGAATTGTGAAAGAGTGAAACAACTAGAATAAAATTAAGATTTGAAAAAAAAATGAATTGATGACAAATAATTAGGTATTCCTTTTTAATTAGAAAACTGTTAAAGACATTTGTTTTTGCCGACGCTTCAAAATTTGACGAAAATATGCCGTAACCGTTTCGTAGACATTCTTGACACTCCTTTTGAAGCATCCATCTCCTTAATTGTTCTTGGGGATAAGTGCAGATCGTTGATGTTGGCCGATTGTAGTTGCGCGCTAGATTAGCCACCTTGTTCTCGCTTTTCAATGGTTTTCGATTTTTTTCAACAGTTATCTTTTTTTCACTCTTATGATTGTCTTCTTGTGTTTGTTTTTTTCGAAGACATTTTATCACAGGATATTACAGTTTGAACATAAGAAAATAACGAATACTGTCTGAATACAAAATTTGTAAAAACGGTTGATCACACACGAAAACAATACGCTAACAGACCGAGTGCTTAACACAGAATAATACATCAATGCTGAAGTGCCGACTCACTAATGAATTTCCAGGAAAAAGGGCCTTTCCCTTTCTTCGTCACTTGTTATGCGAATCTTCGCTCGTTAAGGGAGCAACTTTTTCGAAATTTTTTGCTGGTTATGCGAAAATATCGTTATGAGAGGAGCTCGTTATGAGAGGTTTTACTGTACACCTTTAAACAGAAATCTGCATTGTCATCAAATGTTTATCTAAAGTCAGACCCCCCCCCAACCACTCACTTTTCTTTCTTTCTGATACGTGTGCATGCGAAGAACGACCCAACACTTTAACAACTAACTCTGCAATCAAAGAAAAGCCCACAAAGCACAACCAAAAAAGCTTATATCAATCAGAAAAATTGAACATCTGAAACAATCCACCATAAACAATATGGACATGAACGTGTGACAACTAGCGCGCCATTGAAGGTGGCAACAATACAAGTTCAAAGGTCACTGATTTTAATTGTCTGCTAACAGGAAGCGTGATGACGGACATAGCCTTCACACCTGGATCGTCCACCTCAACCTCGCTCAGTTGTCCAACGGGCAGACAATTACAAACCATTCATAATTAATTATCAACGGACTCATTGCTTTAGTCATACAGCTGAGTTACTTGAAGTTTGGCTTGTTTGAAACAATGTATTTTCTTATCTGTTAAAAACGCTCCTTCTATTCAGAATATTATTGCATCCTACGCTTATCCATGATACATGTCTAGTCTTCCACATTTATTATCTTATCTTATCGTATCTATACAGACGCTCCTTCTAAGCAGAAGATAAATGCGTCTACAGACCATGCCAGATGATCTGTTGGCAAGTAATGCAGCGATCACAGGCCACGGCTTTGTGGGTTCCGCGCATTACCCAGCCGCCTAACTAGTGTTAGGTACCCATTTGGAGCTGGGTGACCCAGGAACGCCCTAGGCCCCGGGAACAAATCCTTGCCTTCACATGGTTTCAAACCCGTCACCATCGGTACGCCAGTCGAGCGCGCTGCCTCTCGACCACCACGTCCCACTTTAGAGCTTTAAATGTTGATATAGTGTTGGTTCTCCTGGTTTTCTCAGGCAACCTATCCACGTCCGAATTACGGGCGGTAATAACGAGAATGTTTATGTGTTTGTCAGAGGCGTCACTAGGGTTGGTGTCACCCGGGGCGGTAGCTCATGGTGTCACCCCTTCACGACTGAAGGGGCCGTCCATAAATGACGTCACGCGAGGATGCCGATTTTTACCCCACCCTCCCCCTAGCTTCATACTTATACCCCCACCCCCTTTTCACGTTATGACGTCACAAAACTTTGACACCCCCCCCCACCTAAAGCCGTATTTTCTAAATAAAAATTAGCATGTTGCAAATTATGTTTTGTCATTTGAATATGTATTTAGGGTAAGTCCGCGCTCTGATGTAACACGCGTGAAGCTATCGAAAACGTCATTAAATAAACGGTAAACAATGAAATATTTAAGTGGAACTTTTATTTGAAGTTGCGCGTTTTTTATGTGACGTCACATTTTTAACCCCACCCCCCTCGTCACACATCGTCACCGATGCGTGACCCCCACACCCTATTACGGATTAAAAGGGGGATGCTGAACGGGCTAAAGCCAGGGGCCCCAATAATTTAAGGCACTCCAAACTTATTATAATGTATAATAAAGATGCAGGAAAATGTTTGTATGAATCCCTGAAAATGCCTTGGACATTCATACAGCAATGATGCAAATATGAGTAGGAAGTATAACGGAATCTAGGCTATTCCTCGTGAGAAGTGCAGTGTTGCTCATAATGTGCCGTGCACAGCTCATTCTATTAATTTGGTTGGGAAAAGTGAAGCAGGTTGTCCTGATGCAGTCAGATTTTTTATCTTCTGCAAAATCTTTATACCCGGCTTGTTGCATCTACTCATCGTTGACAGGTACTTTAAAAACACATGAAATTGATACATGTTATCAAAGCCTTGTCTGACACAAGATGGTTAGCCTGACATAATGCATTATTAAGGTCTGTTATAACTTATACCATGCGAATATCGCAGCACTGGAAGAATTAGCAGCAAACGAAAATCAACCACGTGACTGTCTACTTGAAGCAGAAGGATTTTTAAAGGAACTGTTGTTCAAACTGGAAGACGCTATTTTACTTGAAATTCGGGAAACAATTTTAGAAAGGAAGTCTCTCATTGAGTTTGTTAAAAGACAGCAGTCTTAATTTGATTCCTATGAAGACAAAGGAAAGGACAAGTCCGTGGTAAAAAAGAGTATGAACAATCTTCAATGCTATCAACAAAAGAAAAAAAAGGCGTCAGTTTGATAAAGGGACATCACCAAAACAGTATTCTCCCCGAGACAAAAGTTTCAAGGTTAAGGTATTTCTGGTAATCATTGAAAAACTTTCTTGAGCCCTACAACATCGGTTAGGCCCATATAAAGACATATATGAGAAATTTGGCTTTCTTACAAACCTATCTGAGCTCAGCAATTTCGCCATCCGATGGGCAGCAGCCAAGATAATGGAAGAATATTCAAGTGATTTCGAAGACTGCTTACTTTCAGAATTAGTCCAATTTTCAAAACTCTTTAAAAAAATTTTTTATTGTCCAGGCTCAAGGTAAGGAAAAGGAAGTACCCCAATGCCAAACTCAAAACATGTGCACATAGCTAAACATTTTGCTGCTTTTGAATGAGCTAAATTTCACACAGCTCTTTACAAATGTACACATCGCACTTATCATCTATCTCTCAATGATGACATCAAACTGCAGCTGAGAGCGATCCTTTTCAAATTTGAAACGAATATAAAATAAGTTAGAATTTGCATGGGACAACAAAGACTGAATATGCTCTCTCTAATGAGCATTGAAAAAGGAACTTGTAAGCTTACTTAGCTTTACTGACTTGATTGATAACTTCACCATGAGAAAAATTCGCAAACGAAAGTTGTAGGTTCAAATAATAATAATACATATTTTTAAATGTTTTTTTAATTTCAATTAGAGAAAACAATTCGTTACCACATGAAAAAAAAAGTTATAAAAAAAAATTAAAAATACGTAAAAACGTGTAATATTATTCTTTATGGGGGAGCGTTCGTAACCACGAAACAGCGTAAGTCGGGATGGGACCTTCGTAACCAACCGGGGACTACCTGTATATAAACATGCATATCACGCCTTTAATATATATATATATATATATATATATATATATATATATATATATATATATATATATATATATATATATATATATATATAAAACAAAATATTAACTCAAAGACATTGAATTCATAATTTTCGTCTAGAAAAAACATCAACAAAGAAAACCCAACTTTTTTTTGGGGCCCCCAAAAATCGTATCCCCCCACACCCCACTGTGGTGGGGGGAGTCGTGAGGTGGGATTCGTCCATGGTGTCGGTGTGTCAAAGCCCAAATAGCTTTATATCTTTTAAAACTGCCTCTTTCATGTCCAGCCCTTTTTAAAGATCTCTCAGCTGTGACATTTCTTTTCTTTTTTTCCTAAATTGTTTTAATGTTGTTTTATTATTGAATGTTAACTGATATTTTTTTAATAAAATGTTTTCGCGTTGAACTTATTTCTTTGTATTTGTTAATTTCTTTCTAGATGAAAAAAATGTGTCTTCATTTTTTTTCTGACATAAAATCGTACACAGTAAAATTTTAGGCTCGGGTGTCACCCCCTGATGGGTGTCACCCGTGGCGGCCCGCCCCCCTCGCCCCCCCCTAGTGACGCCACTGGTGTTTGTTCTTGCGTACGGAATAATAATTTGTTTATACCTATGTCTATCTGAGGGTTGTATTAGATTATCTAAGTGTTGTATTTCCATGTTATAATTAATTGCCATATGTACTATTACTACTTTCCTGTATCTATCGCTGTACAAGCACGCATTGATTACAAACTGTCCGTTCTCTGCCACAACCTAATTTCTGACTCATGCCCTTTCTATCTGACCGAACTTCTCTCTGTCTACACACCCGCGCGTTAGATACGCTCTTCTGCAGACACACGTATTCTGTCTGTTTCTTATAAACTCACTAAAAGATTTGGCGAAAGGTCTTTCTCTTTTTGTGCCCCCCAAACAATGGAATTTACTACCATTACACATTCGCAGTACTACTAAGACAGGGGGGTCCAAACTTTGTTGAAAAGTGGGCCATATTTCATGAAGTAAAGGTATGCGTGGGTTGGATAAAGAGAATAAAGAAACATTACATACATTTTGAAATAGTTCAGGATTTTAAAACATGTATTGGTTTTTCGTTTGTAATTTGGAGGAGTGATATTTTTGGAGAGGAAAAAGAAGATAATACAAACTTGATTTTCGTCACTTTATACATGTCGACTTATTCCATTTTTAAATTTATAAAAAATTGATAAATAATGGCCCAGGTGTGGAATACAGATTTTTATATCATAATACTTACTACGTACATTAATAAGAAAAACCCGTAAAAAACCAAGTTTTTGACTATAAATCCTTTATGTACGAGAAGTAATTAAAAGAATGTTCATTATAATACGCAGCGCCAGACCATCCAGAAATACAAAATTGCAGTTGTGTCGTAAAACATGTTTAATATAATGCGCACCGATCAGGAATATGTTTATAAAAAGAGCTGTCAATAAAATACGCACCTTATTGCGCGACAGAAAGGTTGTTCAATATAATACGCACCGCGACGCTCTATCTCAAAAAATAGCATGATACATAGGAATAAATAAAATAATCTAAAAAATCAATAATTTAATTACGGTACATGCGATCGATCTGAAATTTTGATACATTGTTTTTATCATCGGTACGAAACTGCCTGCAAAATTTCAGCTCGCTATCTTGCGAGCAAGTGGGTTAAAAATCGATCAAAAGTTTTGGCGACAAGCAAGCAAGCAAGCAAGGTCGGTCGGTCGGTCGGCCGCAGACACCACGAGTTAATATAAAGGATTTAAAAAAGAAAATGTGTTGAAATTTAACCAGAGACGAAAATATTGAGCAAAAAATGTGATTTAAAAAATGCTTTAAAATTTTAAGTAAAATATGGAACATTTTTTTAGTGTCAGCAAAAAATAAACAAGATGATGGCATTTTACCATCGAACGTCAATACATTTCGCACACTACCAGCACATAACTTAATTGGAATTTTAGTAATGAATACTCACGTTGGTAAATTTATAATATAAAAAGGGTATTAGTATGTCTGACAAGACGTAACACGTACTTTGAAGTGCATTGGTGAGACGGGGAGGTTACTCTCGTGCCGTATCGCTGAGCATGTACGTGCCATTAAACAAGACAAACAGTGTCCTGTCTCCCGACACTTCAATGGACGTGACCACATGGGAGTCGATGACATGTCTGTCACTGCCTTGGTTTCTTGTACAAACACACCCGGCCGGGTCAGTCTGGAGAATAGACTAATCCATGAGTATGGGACTCTTACAACACACGGGATCAACGTTGTGTTCGCACTGACAAGCTGATTGATAGACCACACTCACCCTATCCTTTCCTATATAAGCTCTTATTTTCTCTCCTTACTTTATCCCTACTGGACTACTTGGATTTCACCGCAGCTAAGTGTTTTTTTAAAATTATTATTTCGTTTTATTAGTTTCATTTGTGTACTATTTGTCCGTTGAGGAAGGCTCTTTGCCGAAACGTTCGCTGTTGTGTTACGTCTTGTCAGGCCTACTAATACCCTTTTTATATTATAAATTTACCTATTTAAAAGCCTGATTGCAGTCTCACCCCCATTACTTTGTTCACGTTGGTAAACAATAAAACATCACAGATTTTTGCATTAATTTGTACTCAAAATATCTTATTATTTCGGCTTTCCTATCTGATAAATATAATATCATCACTACCAGTGGCGGATTTAGGTTTGTCTGCGTGGGGGGGCCAGGAGAATTTCAGGGGGCGCCGCCATTTTTTAAATTTATTCACTAAGTGCAAATATTTCTAGGTGCTGAAATAAAATTCATTTGTCTAAATTGCTGGTTCTGTAATGAAGATTAGAAATTTGATATGAGATTCACTCTTATTGCTATATTTTATGTTGAAAAAAACATTTCTGCTCACTTTAAATGTGAGATTTACTTTAATAAGTTTTTATCTTAAAGAGACTGCTGCAGTCTTAAATATGAAATCTAAGGTGTGTTGTTTATGTTACATACATTTTCAGAGTTGCCCTGTGGCAACTTGCTAGACAAAAAGTAACATCTCGTCTTAAGTAGATATGGTTAATCAATTGAATTTATGAAAATGGTAGTTAATTTGGGAGCAGTTATTTGTGACAAAATCTAAATTTCTCATAATCCTTTGTGTTCACTTTCAATTGCTGAATATCATAGCAGACTTTAACATAGAAAACTCAGCATAATATGTTTATAGTCTTTGGGCTAAATAAAACATCTAAAATGTTTTGATAATGAGGTAGAATTTGATTAATTTTTTTTATAGGCCTCCAATAGTTTGTTGTACTATCTACAAGATGACTCATCAGTTTGTTCAGCTTGCCATAAATAGCAGTGACAGTAACTCAAACAAATAACTAAGTGTTAAATAATATATGCTGCGTTGATCATTCAAAGTACATTATTTAATATTATTTTTGTTTACATCAAACCATTGCAATGAATCTCTTCAATATACAAACAATTGCTTTATATTCAGGAGAGTAATAGGTCACAAATGCAAACAAAATATAATGTATTTTTAAAAAATGTTAATAATTAATAAAAGTCCTAAATAATTAAAGAAATCATTTATCATATATATATTATATGCATATATCATATGTAGGATAAAAAGATGACAGTAAATTATGTACTTAGTTCCAAAGAGAACAACTTATTTTTTTTTCTAATAAAATTTTTAAGAGCTACTGTTTTTAGTTCTTGTAATAGTTTTCTATCTGAAAGAATGAAATGAGAATTTTAGCTGGCAAAATAGTTCAGTTTCAGGCCAGGTAATCTGATGCTACAAATAATGAAAAACACAGAGACGTTGGTGGAGTGGATTGGTCAGGATTAGTAACACACACACACACACAAAGAGTGCCAATAATATTATACTTATAAATAAACTAAACAATGTACTTCAGAATTTAAAAGAATACTTTTTTATTGGAAGTTTGAGCATCAAACTTTGGGAAAATCAATGAACTTTACACAAACAATGATTTTAAGTTCCTTAAATAAACATTTAAAACTCTATCAAGAATGCAGGACTAAACACAAACCATGGATAGGCATAGGACGCGATATGCTTCTGTATAGAAGGAGCGTCTGTAACAGATAAGATATGATAAGAAAGAGCCGTGAGCCCTATATAAATTGCTTTCTACGGGATTTAATTGAAGCAAAACGATTTATCGTTGATTCAAAGTCAACGTTCTCAGCTAGATCACGTTCAATTGAAATTAATGCCAATCCAGACAGACGTTCGTTTGTCATTTTTGAGCGCAAATAATTTTTGATAGGTTTGAATCTACTGAAACTTCTTTCAGCAGTAGCGCTGCTAACAGTAAGAGTAAAGTAAATTTTATAAAGTACTAGCAAAATACCCGCGCTCTGCTGCGGAAAATGGGATTTTAGTTACAGTTGAGAACCCGCGTAACACAAATTCAAAACACCAATTGATCTCAATCTGGATCATGATGAATATAATACATAGATTAACTTCACCATCTTGTCTGTCTGTCTGTCGTAGTCCCGCAGAAAAACAAAAACGAAAAGTAAAAAAATAACACACTTCCCGTGATCCTATCGAGCTGATAATTTAATTTTTTTACACGCTTTTATTTAAGTCACACTGTTTGTATGTTGTATCCATCCATCATCCATCCATCCATCCATCCATCCATCCATCCTTCCTTCCTTCAAATCTTGAAACGTAAAATTAAACCATTTTTGATGGTCCTAGAGATCTCAAAATTTTACCACAGATAGATCTTGGATGACAATGCATTGTATCAAAATTTCAGATCGATCGAATGTACCGTAATTAAATTAATCAATTTTTAGTTTATCTCTATTTATCACTATTTAGAATGTATAGTCGTCTGCTAGAGTTGACCTCCAAGGCTCACTGGTTTCACTCAAGCCCTCGTTAACCAAATTTCCGTGTTTACATCAAGGGACAGGGGAGATCAGCGCGTTTCAGTCTGTAAATGTTTGTAAATAAAAGCGTGTACTTTTAAAAAAAGATTTTTTTTCATTTAACTTATTTCCTCTGCTACCATTGGGGGAGGGTACTCAACAACTGCCCAAAGTTTCATGCTTCCACCTTTACGGGAAATAGGAGAATTAGTGATTTTTAGTTTTTATATAGCTCATATCAGGAAAAAACTACATTTGGGCCCCCGGCCCCCACTATGTGATAATTTAAATATTGTTTTAGTTTGTTACCACTACTCAGACTTTCTTGCTTCTACCTACACGGGAAACATAAGAATTTGTGATTTTCAGTTTTTATATAGCTCACATAAAGAAAAAACTTTATTTGGGCCCCCGGACCCCAGTATTTGAAAATTTAAATATTTTTTTTCCTGTTGATATCGCCGAAGTGTACTCAACATCTTCCCAAAGTTTCATTCTTCTATCTACTCGCGAAATAGGAGAATTAGTTATTTTAATTTTAATATTGCCCATATAAGGAAAACAATGGTTTTGGGCCCCCCCGGCCCCAATGAGTGTGAATTTAAAAATTATTTTATGCCAATTTGCGTCACGAGAGGCTACTTAACAACTCCCCAAAGTTTCATGCTTCTACATACACGGAAAGTTGGAGAATTAGTGATGAGTCAGTTTTTAATATAAAAAAACTACATTTGGGCCCCCGGCCCCCATTAAGTGATAATTTAAATATGTTTTTCGCTTGTTAACATCGCCCAAAGATTTAGCTTCTACATTCACGGGAAGTTGGAGAATTAGTGTTGAGTCAGTTTTTAAAATAAAAAAACTACATTTGGGCCCCCGGCCCCCATTAAGTGATAATTTAAATATGTTTTTCGCTTGCTAACATCGGGGAAGTCAACTACTCAGTGTTTCACACTTCTACCTACACGGGCAATATGAGAATTTGTGATTTTCAGTTTTCATATAGCTCATTTAAGGAAAAAACTTCATTTGGGCCCCCGGTCCCTAGGAAGTGATAATTTAATTTTCTTTTCGCCTGTTACCATTGCGGGTTTGTCCTCAACAACTTCTAAAAGTTTCATGCTTCTGCCTACTCGGGAAATAGGAGAATTTGTGAATTTCAAATTTTATAAAGGCCATATAAGGAAAAAAAACTTTTTGGGCCCCGGCCCCCATGAGTGTAAATTGTAAAATTCTTTTACGCCAATTTTCGTCGCGAGGGGCTACACAACAACTTCCCAAAGTTTCATGCTTCTACATACACGGGAAGTTGGAGAATTAGTGATGAGTCAGTTTTTTTATATAAGAAAAAAACTACATTTGGGCCCCCGGCCCCCATTAAGTGATAATTTAAATATATTTTTCGCTTGTTACCTTTGCGAAAGTGAACTTAACAACCACCCCAAGTTTCATGCTTCTATCTACACGGGAAATAGGAGAATTAGTAATTTTAGGTTTTTATATAGCTCATATAAGGAAAAAACTAAATTTGGGCCCCCGGCCACCAGGAAGTGATAATTTCAATATTTTTTCACCCGTTACCATCGCGGGATTGTACTCAACAACTTCCCAAAGTTTCATGCTTCTGCCTACTCGGGAAATAGGAGAATTTGTGATTTTCAAATTTTATATAGGCCATATAAGGAAAAAAACGTTTTTGGGCCCCCGGCCCCCATGAGTGTTATTTTAAAAATTCTTTTACTCCAATTTTCGTCGGGAGAGGCTACTCAACAACTTCCCAAAGTTTCATGCTTCTACCTACATGGGAAGTTGGAGAATTAGTGATGAGTCAGTTTTTTTATATAAGAAAAAAAATACGTTTGGGCCCCCAGCCCCCATTAAGTGATAATTTAAATATATTTTTCGCTTGTTACCTTCGCGGAAGTGAACTTAACAACCCCCCCCCAAGTTTCATGCTTCTATCTATACGGGAAATATGAGAATTAGTTATTTTTAGTTTTTATATAGCTCATATAAGGAAAAAACTTCATTTGGGCCCCCGGCCCCCAAGAAGTGATAATTTAAATGTTTTTTCTCCCGTTACCATCGCGGGGTTGTACTCAACAATTTCCCAAAGTTTCATGATTCTGCCTACTCGGGAAATGGGAGAATTGGTGATTTTCAAATTTTATATAGACCATATAAGGAAAAAAAACGTTTTTGGGCCCCCGGCCCCCATGAGTGTTATTTTTAAAATTCTTTTGCTCCAATTTTCGTCGCGAGAGGCTACTCGACAACTTCCCAAAGTTTCATGCTTCTACCTACACGGGAAGTTGGAGAATTAGTGATGAATCAGTGAGTGAGTGAGTCAGTGAGGGCTTTGCCTTTTATTAGTATAGATTGACAAATTAGGGAGACCTGATGCCTTTGTTTTTCAGTCAAGAATAGCTGAACCTTTTTAACTAGTAGTTCACTGGATAGTAATAGACGTACTGACACATACAAATCTTTGAAGGTATCATATTCTACGATTGCTTCTTCAAGGTTAATGATGTGTTTGTAAATTTTGCATAAACTTTGAAAAGAATCTTTATTTTCTTCCGACATTTGTGATGGACCAATACAATAGAAATAAGTAACTGTGCTCCGAACGTCATTAAATCTATCATCTATTTGTGTTACAAGTGTATCCATGATAGTGAAGTACGTTTCAGATTTAAAGCGTGTAGTTGGATCATCAGCCATTTTATCTCTGCTAAGTTCACCTGCCATGCTTTTGTTTTTTTCAATTCGCTTTTCTTTAAATTCTGTTTTAACATCTAGTTTGGAAAAATTTTCGTTAATAAATTATTTGACATCTGCGTACAGAATTTCAAAAGCTTCATCGCTTCTCATTTCAACAAACTTTTTTCTTCCAACATCGATCAATTGTTTTGCAAAGGCGTTGCAAGTAGTTTGATGATACGAAGATAACTTTTGTACAAATAGCATAAAAAAAACAGAAGAATATTTTGTTATTAAAACAGAAAGTCCCATAGCTTCTGCTCTGACATTTCCTTTTACTCTGTAGATTCCCCTGAATCAAATTTGGCTATAATAGTCAACAACTACATGAACTGCATGCTTATGGCTTGCACATCTTGTAGCAGAAAGTCTTTTCAGACTGTTGATTCATATTGATATTTCTGATGTTTTTTTAAGAGTATTTAGACGTGGTAAACTAGACGTAAGGAATGCATACAACCTTAAATCTGTGCAAAAAAAAACAACAACTGTACATCACAGAGATTGCTTCCATAGTAGCCAAATTCAAAACATGGGCACAACAATTGGGTGAAAGTTTCTTTATTTGACTTTGAAGGCCACTCTTAATCCAGAGTATGCCTGTCCTCGACAGAGTGAGAAATCAATGTTTCGCTTTTGTAGTTCCGTTAAAATCTTCTCAGCAAATGCAGCAACATTTTTTTTAAGTCCTATAACCGGTGGTCGTACGGGGTCCTAATTTTTCCATTAGAACTTAGGGGCGGGGCTTGGTAGACCTTGGTGGGCGCCCCATCTCCTTTCCAGGTCAGCGGAGGACTTTCTTAGCGTTAGTCATTCCATTTTTATTGTGGCTTTAAGGTGGGCTAGATCCCACGCCCCTCAGCTTGCGGGGCGAGTTCACTATTGACTTCGCTATCCATAAAAGCCTATAAATCTTTCCACAAACTGTCCTGATTTTTAAAGAAAATTAACGTAAAGAAACTGACATCTGATCAATTCTAGATATATCAATGGTTGAATCAATAATTAAAGAAAAGAATTGTGCAGACTTAACTTCATTATCAATTGTCGCCGATAATTCAGATGCGAGATTTAAACCAGATATTACAGTTTTATCATTTGAAATACGATATTGCAATCTTTTTTTTACTGCTCTTGTGACACCTTTTTAGTGTTCATCGAGGGCGTCTTTAGGGGGGCGCCATTTTAGACCCAACAGGGGCGCGGGGGGGCGAGCCGCCCCCCCTGCCCTATAGCTAAATCCGCCACTGATCACTACAGAAAACACCCAGGAGTCAAATAATTATTAAAATGAGGCCACATTTCGCCCGCGGGCCGCATGTGGACACCCCTTCAAGGCCTTCAAGACTTCACTAAAACATCTCTTCAAACTTTACTTTCAAAATTAAAAAAAAGAATAATCAGACATTTTCATCGCTGATGAAAGTGAGTTATGTGCACCATAATGTCATATGTCGTAGTTAGGATATAATTGTTTTACATTGATAGAATTGTTTTACATTGAACGCATGTATAACTAAAGGTGGGTAACTATGTTTAAGTGAAGCGCTGTGATCCCAGCTGTTTGAGAAGCACTGTTATAGAGGACAAAATATGACAAAAAGAGAGATGACTCTTGAAATTTGAAGTTACCTGAATCAAAAGAATATATTTTGAAGTTTATTCCCCTTGTGTAACAATTAAATTGGAATTTTATACATATATTTGTAAGTAGTTGCGCTTGTTTCTTGGGCATTCCTTGGTGGGTTCTTTACCAATCCACTATTTTTATTCACAGTGAGCAGTATATAAAGCAAACATTAATAGTCAGATAGATAAATAAATAAAAATATTAGGGCTGAGGAAATTAACGATTAATTAATCGTAATTTTTAAAATCATTTAAAATTAATTGGATGGATTAAAATTCGATACAAATTTAAGAAAATATGTCTATTTTTTTTCCCCAATTTATAAATAATTTATTATTTTTTTTACATACTCTTCCCTCGTATTATTATTATTTATTTAGACGTGCATACGTAAACAAAAAGTTTTTTCTTCCTTATTTCTTGCATAGCAGAACGACTTTGGCTGTTACGTCAAAAAATTTGGGAGCCATGGAATTACCGCGTCTTAACCGATTTCCGGAAATAGTGAATCGCAAATTAACTGGAGCTATATATGGGTTATAAAAGTATAATTAATCGAAATTAATCGATTAATCGATTATATTTTTTTTATTAAAAAAACGATTAATCGAACAATTTTAAAAAAATTAGTACCAGCCCTAACAATATATATATATATATATATATATATATATATACAGCCAGGCAGTTCTTATATATATATATATATATATATATATATATATATATATATATATATATATATATATATATATAACAACTGCCTGGCTGTACTTGACAAAGCGGAGTTAATTCCTACTTTTTAAACTTAAATATCCAGTAACGTATATGATTCCTCCACCCCATCCCCCGTCCCCAGGCCATATGCCATATAAAACATACAAATGCAACCGGAATGTAAAATAATGTATCGATTTTCATAAATCAGCTTGATTTGAAAACATTCAATCTTTCATAAATAAATAAATAAATAAAACAACTAAAAACAACAAAGAAATAAACCACACAACCATAAATAATACATCAATCCAGTTTGAGTTTGAGTCTATACGGAAGTTTGCTATGCCTAGCTCAAAATGGCCAGTGACCAGTGGCCAGTCATGACTCAATGTTACCACACTGGAGATGCAGTTTAAAAATAATCAAAGTGACAAACTCATGTGAAGTGGTCGAGAAGATTTGGTCATTGAGTCTCCACGACCCGTGACAGTGACAGTGAACTTGAGTGTGTCAATGAGGGAAGACAACTCTTGAACTAAAATTTGACATGACTTGCCCCGCTTTATTTAAACGTTTTTTTAAGAACTTACACAAAAGGTATACAAGTAAATTTGTACTAAAATTAACTTGACAAATAAGGTTGACGTTATTTAAATAACTCTTAACATTCAAATACAAACACGCTAATGGACAATGGAAAATGGACGCATGGATAATTGACATTAATATTGATGAAATGTTAATTGAAACGGGACAAAACTAACATGAATTTATTAAATCAAAGATAGATAACGTTTGGTATGAATAAAAGTGTATGTACGCTTTTAATTTTGTCTTTCTTAATAAAGCATTCTGATCTTGTATTTATGCGTTTTTACCACGTTTTTTAACCACGTTTTATTAACTCGCTTTCGTTCCTGGTGATTTGTCTGTCCACAATTTTTCAAATCTGCCAAGTAAAATTAAACCACTTCTGATGGACCTAGAGATCTCAAAATTTAACCACAGATAGATCTTGAATGACAATGCATTACATCAAAATTTCAGATCGATCGAATGTGCCGTTATTAAATTATTGAACTTTTTAGTTTATCTATATAGAAGCCTATGTATTATCCGTCTGCCATTGTTTACATTACATTCACGTTCCGAGTTCACATCAACCCCGACCACAAAAACCATGTTTAACATCAAGGGGAGATCAGTCATTTCCAGTCTATAAATGTTTGTCGGGCAATGTAAATGTTTGTCGGTATTATATTTGAACATAATCAATACTTCAAAACTCACCATAGCATACACTTAGACTAAAAAGAATAAAATAAATAGAAGTAAAAAAATATTTAAAAAAAAACACGTTTTTATAAGCAGACTAAAAAGAAGAAAATAATTTTAAACTTATAAGTTTAAGTACTAGTTTAATGTGACTAAAAACGTGGGTTACATGTTTGGTATAAAAATGAAAGATATATAATTTAGAAGGCAAAAGAGAGATCTATAAGTGAGAGAATGAATGAACTGCATATGTTAAACCTCATAAGCACCCGCCCCACGTTTTTAGTCATATTAAATTAGTACTTGAACTTAAAAGATTAAAATTATTTTCTTCTTTTTAGTCCGCTTATAAAAACGTGGTTTTTAAAAATCTTTTTTTTTACTTCTATTTATTATTAATTTGCTTCCGTGTCTGTCCGCAATTTTTCAAATTTGCCAACGTAAAATTAAACCACTTCTGATGGTTCTAGAGACCTCAAAATTTGACCACAGATAGAATTTGGATGACAACGCATTGTATCAAAATTTCAGATCGATTGAATGTATCGTAATTAAATTATTGCATCTTTTAGTTTATCTCTATATAAGCATCTCTTATCCGTCTGCTTTTTTTTCACGTGCCAACTCAGTTAACGCTGTGACCTCATCTCCGTGGCAGGGCTGCCACCAGGGGTGAATCCACGAATTTATTCAGGGGGCCCAACGGAAGGGGGGCCCCGTCCGCTACGCTTAATATTTATATTGCTGATATATATTCGGACAATTATTCAAGTTACATATAACAAAAAAGTTAAAAAATTTAGCTCACAGCGAAAATTGACGAAAAAACTTTTCTGCACAATGAATGGTTCGATAAAGGTGTTCCTAGGAATTTCGTGTTTTTTTTTACAGTTTTCTGAAAATAATATAACTTAGTCATCAAATACCTCACATATATGTCTTCCGGTGACTCTTTCACTTATTCGAGTGGATGTAAATATTGGATTTTTTTTCTTCACTTTTACGACCCGTTAAGCTGTAAATAAGACATACATACTTTTTGTTTGAAAAAAAAATTATAGAAATTTAGGGCAGGGTGACACCACCCATCTGTAAGCAGTCTATATAAACTAGGGCCAAAAGGAATTCTCGGTCACTATCTGCGCTGGATCACATATAAAGTTATCATTATTTGCCAAACAGATTAAAGTAGAACATAAAATGAATCGAAAGAAGTCTGATTAAAAAAAAGCGACGGGAAAAGAAACAGAGGGAGAAACAGGAAAAAGAATTGAAAAATAAATATGTAATTGCCAATTATTTTAAACACAGCGAAGCTCCTAAACCTAATACCTCTGCTAAACCTGAAGATGTTTCCTTTCCATCAACATCCCGCCAGGAATTGCTACGTGAAGATTTGCAGCCCGCAGACGAAGAACGTGGTTTTGCAACTATCAGATCTGGAAACGAATCATCTGACCCTCCAAATGAGGTCGAGACAGTAGAACTATACGGGAATTTAGGATTAGGAGAGGCAAATGATAATGTTGATGATTTTGTCGAACATGGAAACGAATTTTGCCACTACAGCGATCCTGGGCGATGGTCAAAGCCCTTGCAAGTCCGGGACAGACAGTGCATCGTTTTATGCAAGTTAAAAACTGAAAGTCAGTTTTAAAAAATGATCAAAACCATGCCTTCAGACTACACTGGCGAAATGTTTTACAAAAGTCTGTTACACTCCCAGTGGTCCAATAGTCGAGAAAAGTTACTTAGAGATTGGATTGTCTGGAGCAGCTCAAAAAATGTTCTATACTGCATCACGTGCCTTCTCTATTCTTCTGGTAAAAGTCTGGAACAGCATGTCAGTACTAGCCTTTTGGCAAGACGTGAAGGTTTTGATTTAAAAAAAAACCAACAGTGGAGGTTTCTTTACGAAAGGTTCCGGAATCACGAAAAAAGCTCCCTGCATAGGGATCCTTTACATGGCTTGGAAACTTTTGGAAAAATCAGTTACTGGTTCTTGTGGTATTGATAGCAGCTTTCAAAAGCGTCTCCAAATTGAAAGTGACAAGTTCAATGCCCTATTGCGTAGACTCTTGGATATTACATTTGTTTCTGTCTTCCAGAGGACTCGCATTTCGCGGAGAATCTCAAGACATAGGAAACCCTCACAACGGCAACTTTCTGGGGTTACTAGAACTCGTATCTCACTATGATCATTTACTGCTACATCATTTGGAGTGCATCAAAGACAAGAAAGAACATTATATATATATATATATAGGTGAAAGAATGTGATATAACATTATATA